>JAQZBX010001007.1:42142-91190 GCA_029593785.1 Cabassous unicinctus | reverse complement strand
CTCTACCGGTTGAGCCACACCCGCTTCCTGTTTTGAGGGCTTGCTGCATCAGCCCACTAGGTTGCGCTGGCCGGCCTGCCCTCACAAGGAGGCCTCGGGAAGCGAACCGGGGCCTCCCATATGGTAAACGGGGGCTCTATCGACTGAGCCACTCCCGCTTCCCCTTATTTGTATTTTTAGTGCACCATTTCTAAGATATCAAGTACACCATTTAAATGTATTTTATATATATATATAACATACTTTGGAATATGAAATTGAAATAGTAACTATAAATCAATTGTATAGAGTACAATACATATCCTCCAGGGGTCTACTCTACGTCATGAAGCCTAGATGTTTTCTTTCAAACTGCATGCCAACCTCCCACAACTTCCTCCACATCTTGATAAGTCTCCTCCTTCATTCCTCCACTGTATTGAAAATCATGCTATGAAATGTGTAGAGTTTCTGATTGGAGTATGTTGTGCAAATAATCTTTCTAAAAGCTGAAAAATGTTGAGAACCATGGAATTAAATCACAGTTATCTAAAAGTCATTAAATAATGAATAACAGGTATACACCAACATCATTAATAAAAATCATAGTTTTGGGTTTTCTAAAATAATAGGCTTTTTAAATTAGAAAAGTATTTTTAAAAGTATCAAATTTTAAATTGTTTCTTTTGAACTTATCGTAATAAAACTTTATACATGTAGTCTTCTATTTTATTAAACACCCCACAAATGCGGAACTAAATTTCTTCACTATTTAAAATAGGCATAGACAAGTTTCAAATGGTTCTGCACATAAACTTGCTGACATGCATAATTTCAAATCAGGTCAGCTATACCTTTTATTCTTTGAACTAAATTCAAAGCTCTCTTACTTTCACAGTATTAGAGAGATAAATCCAATGTTTCTTTAATGCCTACTTTCATTCAACTCACATGCAATTTTGGCAGACTGCTGTCACAATACCCAAAACATAGACTGAACTTCTAATAATGTTTCTCATATTATAAAGAGAATCTGGAATAATTTTGTAGCACAAGTCTCAATGCTGGACTCGTGATTCCTTTCAAATAAAATTAAGCCACCTCTAGTTTCTTAAAGTACTGTCTAAAAAATTGACTAATAAAAACAGCATATGTCCTTAATAGAGCAGAAAATGACACTTAAATGTATGAACTCTTATTATCATGCATTCAGACCAGAGATGTGTTTCCTTTCACAATGATATTGCAATTCATTTTATTTAAGTAAACAAAAATATTGACCAAACATGACATAAAATCAATTCAAAAAAGGCCCCAAAATACATCTAAAGATTTTTCCCTAGATGAAAATAAAAATTATTAAAAATGCCAGGACTACCTAAATCCGTATCCTCCAGTGTTTATATGCATAATCAGAACTAAAATGCCTAGTAATAGTATTTTAGTTTATTCCATTAAAAAGTATTCATGCTCTTTTTATCTTCCTGCCTTTTACCTTTTTAAATAAAAAAACATAAATAATCAAGTAAGCAATGATTAATGGTAGTTTATAGGATAATAAATAATAACAACAACCTATGTTGTCAAGAAATATGAACAGTGATCTTTCTTTTGAGAATATTAAAAACATCCTTAAAAGAAATTTACTGTATGTTTTTTAAATGGCCCAAACATTCCAAATACATCAAGGAGGCAAGCAACAGTTTACCTGATGTATGATATAGGAAAAAAATTCATTTCAGTGGTTTCATCTGTCTTAATATATAAGGTAATAAAAGTATTTATCAAAGAGCAACAGTAACAGCAAATTGGATAAATTAACAGTGAAGACATAAAACAAATCAAGTTGTCCTACCACACAATTTCTCAATATTCAGAGTCAATAAATGTTGCTTAAGTGAATACTTGAACAGATGATTTTTATCTTCAAAATTTGGAAGGATTTGCTAAGAGGGCAGCATGTAATATGCAGGGGAGTATTTCAGAATAATAAATAGACTGAGTGTGTTTTTCAAAGTAAATTATCACCTGTCTTATTAAAAGGGAGATAAATTTATATTTATAATTTTAAAAAATATAATTCTGAAAACTCTAGCAGGTTTTTGATAAGTGCTTTCCTTTTGTTATCAAATAATGCTGGTGTTTGACAGCGGAATGAGGCTCAATCTTCCTTCATGACATTTTCATTTTTTAAAAAAGTAGAATAAAAGGATATTTGTTTTTCTCTTTATAATATTCTAAGGAGTAGGTCAAAATTATAAGGAGGAAGATATTTGGTAATCCTGTTTACATTTTTTTATATAGATCTCTAGATTTCTTCAAGTGAGTGTGTTTAACATGAACCTTTGATATATAGATACCAAAGAAAAGCAGCTGTTGTTTGTGGAATTCTGATTGTATGGGAGACACATGTAGTTATTTAAAGGTCATTTGAAACTAAATTGTGATTATTCCAGTAAAATTTCTAAAAGCATTTAAACCTCAATTTAGAATCTTGCTTTTTCTGATCAATTTAAATCATTTTTAATATATAGATTTTTATCAAATTTCTAAATTTTACAAAGCCTCAAACATACATTTTACACACAGAAAGAAATAATATGTAAAATAAGATGTAGATTAAAATTATTTTCAGCTAATGACTGATTGATGAAATTCCTTTAAGCTAAAAGAAAAATGTCACTGGCATTTTTTTTACTCTTCATTTAAAAAATTTTCCAGTAATCTTCTGGATCCCTTTTCAACCAGTAACTAGCTCCATAATATCTTGCCTCTGCACATGACACTGCCTTTTTTTTTTTTTTTTGCCAATTCCACTTTAGAGATATGTAACCATGGTTCCATCCAATTTTCCACATGACACCGATGGCAGCAAAGACATTAACAGAACCTCTGTCCTGGACAGTTCTCCCTTAGGTGGAGCTTCTTGAGTTTCTGTAAAAAAAGTCACTGACACAGGAATCCAGTCAGGACTCTAACATGAGGACTTGAAGCTGCTAGGGCAGAAATACTGACAAAGCATTATCTCTGAGATTTCCTGCCCTTCCCCCATGAAGCTCTACTCCTCCAGGCTGGCAGGGAACTAGTCCCCTGGACAAGAGGGTGACAGTGCCCCCTTTGATGATGAGCATCTAAAGCTACAGGAGCAGACTCTTGCTATTCATTGAGCTGCACAGCTGTGGCAACTGGACCCGGGCAGGGTGTCAAAATGGGGGAGGTAGAGGATGGACAGGACTTTGGTTTAGGCAAAAGGAAGATAAATTGAGCACAAATGAACCGCTTTAGGCTTTCTGAATTTACTTCCCCGCGCTTGCCCCGAGATTTAAGATCCATCCTTTATTTTATTGAAACGTCATAGTTGTAAAGTGGCCATCTTCTCCATAGGCTATATGAAAAAGGAAAAACAAACAAATATGTTTCCACACCACAAAAGACATATTTTCAAGTATGACTAGCTAGATGCAACTTTGGCATCAATGTTTTCATAACTCTATATTCTCTCTTTGTTATTAAGCTTTCAATTCAGCATAAAACATGTTGTTGGTCATTCACTTCAGTGCTACTGTGTGCTCTGCTTGACTTCAGGTTGTGTAGGAGAACACTTCATTGATATAGTGAAATTTTTCACCCTTTTTATGAATAAAAGTTTACATATTTAACCAATACACTGTTGAAATCATGAAAGAATTCAGGCAAGTTCTCGAGACATTTTTAGAACTACGTGAGACAGAAGCTATGGTAGGTAGCTATTGGCAGCTATGCAAGGCTTAACAAGTACATAAACAGTTAACTGTATAAATGAATATGCTAATCAAGACATAACTTACCTCTGAAGAAACATATTGTGTATGCTCTTTGATTAGATGACTTCAGTGTTCAATTAATCAGTTACCTTTCAATATCCTTACTGAGAACTGCTTAATTAATCTGTTGCACTGCAACCTTGTTCATTCTACTAGCAATCCCTTGTCCCACTGCAAATGACAAAACCCAGGAACTGTGCCTCTTAATGACTTTATGCCAATGTCAGGTGAAGGTTGATAAGTGGCTGACATTTTTTCTTTGTTAGGTTAATCAAACCAATCAGCTTTATAGGATTTACATTTGTCAGAAAACTTTAATGAGTTGATACTAATAATGGCGGCAATGTGATGTACCTTAATGTCTGTATACTACTTTCATTGATGGTTCTTTTTTTCACCTTTTTTCAAATAATGAATTTAAGGTGCACTGATATACAGTATTGAACTCAAACTAGTCTGTTATGATACACTACCACATCTCTCATTACCAAATGAAGCTTGATAGGTTCCTGTGTCTTTGAAGCAAAAACTGTTCTATATGTTTACTGCCTCCTAGGCACTGTTTATTGTTTCCCAAATGCTTTAAACAATAGTTCCATGAATATTTACCACAGATTTACCAGTTTAGATGTGCTCTGTACATAACACAGGATAGTCACCCCAAGTAATGGCTGAGATACGTGGGTCGCAGGACTTTCTCTTTTTATCTGTTTCCCACACTGGAATCTCTCTATTCTACTTCTCCTTCCTTTTCTCCTGCTGTTGCCCAAGACTCACATTATCCCTCAATGTTACTGTCACTTTGTGCTGTGAATGCAGAGGTATTTTGGCAGAAGCTGTGATCCAAGTCTCATACCATCTTCTTTAAACCTGCTTTCATCTCCAGCCCCTCCTCACATAGATATAGGTAGCATTCCAGGAATTTTTTATCCCACATGGCTTCAAAATAAAATACTCATGAAAGCATAGGGCAGTGCTTCTTTATTTGTATGGATATCCTGAGCCCCTTTAAGAATAGTAATAATAGTGATAGCAGTAATAATATTATTGTGTAACTGTTAGAATTTATAAAACTATGCAGTTAATAGAATTTAACTGCAATAGTTGTAAAAATAGTTGTAATATACTTGAGTACTTTTAATTTTCCAGGTACAATGTTAAATTCTATATATTTATTATTTCATTTAATCTTATTTTCAGATCATTCCTAGGTGCTAATATTTACCATTATACCGATGAGCAAGCTGAGGCACTGGGAGCCAGCGAGAACCCAGGCAGTCTGACTCCACGGTCTACTTTCTAAATTTCTGAAATGC
The DNA here is from genome assembly GCA_029593785.1 of Cabassous unicinctus. NCBI lineage: Eukaryota > Metazoa > Chordata > Mammalia > Cingulata > Chlamyphoridae > Cabassous > Cabassous unicinctus. The sequence goes on along the minus strand of JAQZBX010001007.1, from coordinate 86,092 downwards.
TTAGACTCCCATGATGTTTTGTATATTTTCCCCAGAAGAATAATACACATATGTAGAGCTTTGTCAGCATTTCTAGATGTCAATCACCCTCTTAAACACTTCAAGAAATCTTAGGGTAAGAATCCTGAGTCTAAGGTGTTTCCCCTAATGCATACTTCAGTTCTTGATTCCTAAACTCTCATAAGCATTATGTCTTTCTTTCCGCAAGGAGTTGGAACAAGTGGAAAAAAGAGTGGGGAAAGGGTAGCAGAAGAGACTTTTATTCCATGTTTGCTCTCCCATAATATCCCAAAATATACTATCAACATAATTTTCTTTAGAAAAGAGCATTTTAAATTGCAACACCAAAAAAAGAGTAAAGAGTAGTATTCACACATAATCAAAATAAAAGAGATAAAAGAAAGTTCTTACAATTGAATTAATATAGCTTCATGAAGTATTCACAATAATAATATTGAAGAAAAAAAAGGGTACTGTTCAAGGAATGGCAGCTGGGAAGGTAACCATTGTGTTACTATGTCCATGTGACCTTAGAAATAGATGAAGGATGAAGCTCTATAAGGGATTCTGATTACAGAGGAGTAGGGAGGAAAGAAGCAATAAATCTATAGAAATAGCTGATGTTCATTAAAAGGGGGTCAGGAAAGCCAGTTTGTAGGAGTACAGAAAGACAAAACGGACTGATCTGGAAACAAACCCAAGAATAAGAGGATGATCAACGTATTAAAACATGAAAACAAACAAACAAACAAAAAAAACAAGATAACTAAAAAGGTCTGGATGGAACTGCCTTTGCCTACCCTACCAAACCCCAGTCCCTATTTTCCTGGAGCTCTTCAACCACTACTTTGCTCAGATCCTGCTAGATTTTTTTCCAGGCCACAGGATTCTCCAGCAGTGTCTTGGAATTAAATCTCTCAAATGAACATAGATAAACCACTGTCACCCCAAGTTCGAACTGGGTCTGAGCATACCTTCCTTTAGAAACAAAGTCATAATAGAATTTAAGCTCTGTATTTTCCCGAGTATAATGCTAGGTTTGAGACCTAGCCTGGGATCCCAGCTACCTTTACTGGGATGTCCCTATTTATAATTTAAAGATAACCATTTCATTCATTCAGTTATTCACTCTCTCATTTATACACATTCAAGATATATTTACTGAGTACCTACTTATTGGTGCAAGGCACTAGCTGGTAATATCTAAACACATGCTATATGTAAAAATCTTACTGTTTTAAGTTCACAATATTTTTCATTATATTGCTTTTCTATTAGCTTTAAAATATGAGTAACATTTAGTTCATGAGGGTTAGTGAATTCCCAGTATCAATGAATTTCCTTCCTCAGCCATTTTCGGTTCAAAGTTATGTCCATTGAATTCCTTTTCCTAATTGTTCAATTCCCAGTTCTGTTTCAACTTCATATAATGGATCAAAACTTTGCCTAGGCACAATTCATTGTAGTTATAATGGAAAAGTGTATTGCAATAGAGAAAAGTTTGAAAACAAAGTCATGCAGTGATTAAGAAAACTGAATTTGAAATAAAAAAAGAGTTGGTTTCAAACCCTGTGTGACCTCAGACATGTCACTTAAAACTCTCAGTTTTCTGTAACCGTTGTAGTGCAGTGTTGAGTGCCTGCTTCTTACATAGGAGGTCCAGGGTTCGATCCCTGGCCCCAGAACCTCCAAAAGAAAAAAGAAAAAAAAAAAAGCCTTTCAGAATTTTCTTATTTATAAATTGAGGCTAATAATAATATAATAATAATATCTACTTCAAAGCAATGTGAAGGTTAAATAAGATAATACCTGTACATCAAAAGCACTTAAAACTGTCTAATTGTAAGTGCTTTGACATATATGATACATAGTAAATGCATAGTAGAACATAGTTAGGAATAAATGATAGTTGTCACTATTATTATTATTATTAATGATAATGTGTAATATAGTGGATACCTGCTATTTCTACTGGACCAGGATCTCTCTCTCCTCCATTTGGTAATGGCATCATGATTTGCTTTTGGGGAATACCCCTTCCCATGTGCAGTCCATGTGGATCGGGATCTGGCTTAGATAAAGTAGGGAGATGATCCAGGTATGGACAAATAGAATCACTCTGGTCATATGATCACAAGGTTGGTTTGAGAATAGACATTTGATTCAAGGTGGATTATGAAAGCTCACACTGGGATTTTTTTTTTTTTTTTAACTCTATTGGGGAAAAGGCTCTTCCTTTTGCTGTAATTGCTAAACTGGTAGAATATTATAAGCTTGGGACTTGTAGCTTTTATCTCTGCCCCTCACCACCATGTGGTGAAAGCATGCCTAAAAATGAAGCTAAAACAGAGAGAAGCACACTGAGAAATGGGGAAAGACCGTATTCTGATGTCATATTTCAGTATCTGTATCCTGTCATGCCTGAAGCCACTTGTACCTATCTAATTCCTAGTACTTCAGGCCAATAAATTCTCTTTTCTGCTTAGAATTGATTGTTTCCTGTCAGTTGACACTAAAAGAGGCCATAGATTATTGCTTAGATAATTTTGTGCATTTAATCTCTTTCGATATGAATAAGATAAGGGAAGCAATTGCCAGTGATACTCAATTAGAACTGGACATTCTGAATACACTCTATTATTCTTCACTGCTAGCTAACTTGTAGAACAGTCCTGGCATATAGACATTGCTCATTAAAATACACTGAATGAATGATTTATCATGAAAAGACAAACTCTTGGTTTATTGGAAGGTAAACCTCTGTCTTTTAAGATATTTAACCTAAAATGTTTATTCATAAGCATGGTTATGTGTTCAGTGAGATTTTGCATAAGATCTGATTTTTATTAAAAAAAGATTTATTACAGATGATAAGTTCAAAATATGAAAAAGACAATGCAGAAATGGTACTTGAGTAATAAACATAAAAGTATAAATCAAATGGCTTGAAAAGTTATAAATAGCCAATGAGAAAATGCAAATTGATACTGTAAGTTATTCACTAAATTGAGCCCTTTCCATGTCAAATTAGGTACAAAACTTCATTTTCTGCTATTTTGCTATGGATTTTCATCAAAAGCTTATTCATAGTTGGTAGAATAATTGTTTATTCAAGCTTAAATAAGACTTATCAAGGAACTACATAGGGTTCTCTGGACTCCTATTAAAATTGTACATGGGGATATATACTCAGCCCAAATGCATTCAACAACAGAAAAGTGTTTCTCCTTAAAATGAATACAGCAGAGTCCATAGGTAATTTTTTTCTTTTTATTTCATTTATTGAATTATATCACTCATACATAAACATATATAAACAATAAGTGCATAGTAATAGTTGTGAACTTACAAAACAAACACATATAACATCATACAGGCCTCTCATATGTCACCCTACCACCAATATCTTGCTTTGTTGTGAAACATTTCTAACTAATGATAAAAGAGCATCCTCAAAATATTACTACAAATCAAAGTATCTTACATTTGGTGTATTTTCCCCCCAACTCACCCTATTATTATTATTTTTAATCATTTATACATGAATATACATAAACAAAAAGTGTACAGGAAAAGTTGTGAACTTACAAAGCAACATGCATAACATCATACAGGGGTCCCATACATCAACCCACCACCAACACCTTGCATTGTTGTGAGACATTTGTTACAAATTATGAAAGAATAGCCTTAAAATCTTACTACTAACTATAGTCCTTATGTTACATTTGGTGTATTTTCCCCCAGTCTACCCTATTATTATTTTTAAAATATATTTTTATGACAAAAGTTGTAAAATTACAAAACAATCATGCACATGTGCAGAATTCACATACAAAACCCCTCTATCAACACACCACACCATAGTGGAACATATGTTACAGATTACAAGATAATATCATCAGATTGTTACCAGGTCTATGGCATACATGTGGCACACTTTTTCCATACTCCCCCATTATCAACACAGTACATCTTTGGCATAGATGCAAGAATATTACATTATTACTCTTAACCGTACTCCATAGGTCACTCCAGTCGTATTTTTCCTATGCTTCTCCACATTCTTACCACCCTGCAATAGTGACATACATCTGCTTTAGCTCACAAAGGACACTCTTGCATCTATACCATTAACCACAATTCTCATCCACCTCTGGGTTTACTGTATTATTCAGTCCCTAGATTACCTCTAACTTTCTGTCAATTGGCATTTATATCCCTAGACTACCCTTTTCAGCCACATTCCCATTTATAAACCAGGTGTTATTCACTATAATATGTTACCATCAACTCTATACATTTCCACATTTTTACAGTAAAGTTAATTAAAACTTCTACATACATTAAACATCAGTCCATCTCAGTCCTGTTATCTACTTTAAGAATCCACTACCTACCACCAGGTCTTGAAGATATTTTCCTATATTTTCTTCTAGCAGCTTTATGGTTCTTGCTTTTATATAAAGGTTTTTGTTCCATTTTGAATTAATTTTTGTATAAGTGTGAGATAGGGGTTATCTTTCCTTCTTTTGGCTATGGATATCCAGTTCTCTCAGTACCATTTGTTGAATGGACTGTTCTGCCTGAGCTGGGTGAGTTTGACAGGCTTGCAAAAATCTCTTAACCCTAGATGTGAGGGTCTGTTTCTGAACCATCAGTTCGGTTTCGTTGGTCTATGTGTCTGTCTTTATGCCAGTACCATGCTGTATTTTACCAATGTAGCTAGGTAATATGATTTAAAGTCCAGAAGTGAGAGTCCTCCAACTTTACTTTTCCTTTTTAAGATGTTTCTGGCTATTCAGGACCACTTACCCTTCCAAATAAATTTGGTAATCATACTTTCCATTTATATATAAATTTATATATAAATAAATGGTGGAACTTTTATTAGGACTGCATTGAATCTGTATATCAGTTTGAGTAGAATTGACATCTTAACGATATTTAGTCTTCCAATCTGTGAGTGTGGAATGTTCTTCAAATCATTTAGGTCTATTTTTATTTCTTTTAACAATGAGTTGTAGTTTTCTGAATACAAGTGCTTTACATTGTTGGTTAAGTTTATTTCTAAATATTTGAGTTTTATCTGTGATATTTTATTTTCATCACTCTTTTGTCACTTTTACTGATATAATCTTCATTTCTAGACTCTCTTCCAAGCCTCTCTTTCCTGTCTTTTCTTTTCAGGCTGTAGCATACCCTTTAGTATTTCCTGCAAAGTCGATCTCTTGGTTACAAACTCTATCAGCTTTTGTTTATCTGTGAATATTCTAAACTCACCCTCATTTTTGAAAGACAGTCTTGCTGGATATCAGATTCTTGCCTGGAAGTTCTTCTCTTTCAGTATCTTAAATACATCATACCACTATCTTCATGCCTCCATGGTTTCTGATGAGAAATCGGCACTTAATCTTATTGGGTATTCTTTATATATTATGCATTACTTTTCTCTTGCTGCTCTCAGAATTCTCTCTTTGTCTTTGGCATTTGACATTCTGATTAGTATGTGTCTTGGAGTTAGTCTATTCAAATTTATTTGGATGGGAGTACATTGTGCTTCTTGGACTTGAATATCCATGTCCTTCAGTAGCGTTTGGAAATTTTCTGCCATTATTTCTTCAAATATTCTTTCTGTGCCTTTTCCCTTCTTGTCTCCTTCTGGGACACCCATGACACATACGTTTGCACATCTTTTCCTGTCCTTTAGTTCCCTAAGAACTTGTTCAATTTTTTCCATTCTTTTCTCCATCTGTTCTTTTGTATGTTTGCTTTCAGAGGCCATGTCTTCAAGCTCACCAATCCTTTCTTTTGCCTCCTCAAACCTGCTATTATATGATTCCAGTGTATTTTTCATTCCTTTTATTGTACCTTTCATTCCCATTAGATCTGCTGTTTTTCTATGTATGCTTTCAAATTCTTCTTTGTGTTCATTCAGTGTCTTCTTAATATCCTTAATCTCTTTAGCCATTTCATTGAATTTATTAAGGAGATTTGTTAGGACATCTATGATTAGTTGTCTCAACTCCTTTATGTCATCTGGAGACTTGTCTTGTTCCCTTAACTGGGCCATATCTTCCTGTTTCTTGGTGTGGATTGTAATTTTTTGTTGGTGTCTTGGCATCTGGCTTACTAGATGTATTTATTCTGGCTGCAGTTTCTCTCTTTAGTTTAGGGCTTTCTTGCCCCTTTTCAGTTGCTGGTTGTGTAGTAGGAAAAAAGGATGTAGTTGGTGCTGTAAGCTGTGGAGCCTCAAGCTCCCCTCATTTCCCCAGGGACCAATGAAGCTTCTCCCAACTTTGCCAACGGTAGGGACAGAGCCACAGCCGTGTGTAATAATCCAAGTTGTGCAGGCCTAGACTGCAGTTGCCCAGAGAGACTGATGAAGCTTCACGCCCTTTTCTCCCCTGCCTGGGGCGGGGATGGAGCTGCAGGTGTGGGCAGCAGTCTATCCCTTGTGGGTCCAAAATGACCACATTTGCCTGACTATTCAGTCTGTGCTTGCAGAATGTACCTGCAGTTACCTGGAGTCACTGGTGCAGGGCTCACCAGCTTCCTCCCTGCTGGAGGTGGGGCTGAAGCCTAGCTAGGGATGCAGGCTGATCTGGTAAAAGAAGCCAGTCCCTACCTTCACTGTGATTTTCAGTCAGCCTGGCTTCCCCTCATGCTGGGGGCAGAGTCAAAATGGTGGCTACCGGCCTTTTTCTGACTTGGACAGGTTCAAACATTAGCTGTTCTTAAGATTATACTTTAGCCCGCCAAATTTACTAATCAGTAGCTGAAGTTGGTTCCCAATCGTCTCTTCCTCCCCCATTTTTTGGAAGTGGAGCTTCCAATTCCAGCCGCAGAGTAGCTCCCGAGGTGGCTTGTGCCACCAGTGGAGGATGGACACTGGGCTCCATGGCATGGAGTGCTCTACTTACAAATTTTCTCTGCAGATGGGCAGTTTCCTCCTTCCATTCTTTCAAGGATGTTGCAGGATGCTTTTCTGCTCTCCTGGAGCCTCCAAACAGGTGCTTTAGATAGCTCTGGGTGATTACTAACTGCGCTGTAGCACATGCTGACTCTAGGAGCTCCTTGCTCTGCCGCCATCTTGTTGGTTGTCCTCCCATAGGTAGATTTTTAACTGCATTATATTAAAATATATCTATTTATAAGTCAAATGCATGAAAGTTTCTGTTTATCATTGCCCTGAGGGAATTAAAATTCTAATTAAGCAAGTTTTCTCGTCATTAAATATTTGTTAAGTTTATTCACTCATACATTTACAAAAAAAAACTATTTAGAATTTATCTGAGTATTTGAAAGTAACATACTTTATTAATGGGGCCATGTAAAGTTTAAACTTTTCTTAATGATTCAGGAGTGGGTATCATGAATACTAAGTATATATCAGTGCTCTCAGAGTTATTTCAAGTATTTAGAATTATTTTTCTTTGTTGTAAAATTTTTGTTACTACTATTGTGACCTCCCCCAACTCTTTTAGAGTTATTTATTTATATTCTGCCTTATGCCAAAGGGTTTAATGTTCCTTATAAAAATATGTTAAAAAGAATTTTAAAAAATAATGTTAAAAAATGAGGAAAACAGGACACCAATGAATTAAGTAAAACCAGTAAGATGAAGTAAGGGATGAGATTAAAATACAAAATATGTGTCATGAGGTACTGTCCATTTGCTAGAGGAAGGCACAGGTGACCAGCAACCCACAAAAACAGGGAGCTGTCATGTCTTGTGAGTAGTGTTCATATACACAGAAGAATCAGAACTATTTCTGGTGCTGAAAAAAGCTTCCAGTGTCTCCACATCTTCCCACATGCTCTCTATTCTATCTAGAATGTCCTGGCACCATTCCTCACTTAGCAAACTCATCCTTAAAAACTCTGCTCAGAAATCCCTCATCCATTCCCTGAATGGCATTGCTAGGTGCCCCTCCTCTATAGTGCTATTATTTCAGGCATGTCATTGCACTTACCATGTTGTCTTATAAGTATTTATTTAATCATCTTTCTCCTACATGGTGTTGAGAGCTTCTTAATGGCAGGGACTATGTGTTATTTATTTATTTTTAATCTCCAATGCCTAGCACAGTGCCTGACAAACTATAGATCATAAATATATCTTGAATGAATGAAAAGATACTGGGAATCTGCTGAAAAACCTCCTAAACTACACACTCCTTATAATTACTGGAAAAAAAAAAACCTAGTGTTTTAGTAATTTTTTATAGTCTTCCTCATTGTATACATCTAGTTCAATAAAAATGACTTTGTAATTGAACCAACCAACAAAGTATAGCCCAACACTTGCAACAAGGGGACTCACTTAACTCAGAGAAAAACTTTAGAGGAATGGATGTATTATAAACCATTATACCATATTTAGATGCTATTTCAACCTAATGTTTGCCACATAAGCAGAAATGAACTCAAGGTTACTTTCTCTGGAATGTACCTTGAGTGCAATGATTCTACATTGCTCTTGTAAGTGTGGCACTGTATACTTTACCAGTCAGTGAAGCTGGATATACATTGACTTTTGGAAGGAAGCTAGACATGATCCTACTCCAGTACATAGAAAAATGTTAAAAGTCAATAAGTATGCCAAAAATAAAGACTACCCTAATTTGCTTCTTTTTTAAAACAAATTTCTAAGTCAATTTTTGTCCTTTCTTTGATTAAGCTATTACCTATCACTTTTTGCTGTTTTCTGAATACTTCCCTACTCAAAATTTTGTTTCTAGTTTAAGTTGGATTTGTAAAGTATATAATTAAACTTATTTTTAAATTACCTAAATAAAAATAAGTTGTACCTTATTTTTCTGATGAGTGTGTGGTAGCTAAGGGTATGTGGTGGTTTGAAGCTGAATGTACCCCAGAAAGACATGTTCGTAAATTTAATCCATTCCTGTTGTAGTGGATCCATTGAAAGTAGGCTTTTGATGAGGCTACTTAAGTTAATATGTGATCCACCCTAATCTGAATGGGTCTTAATCTTCTTACTGGAGTCCTTTATAAATTGAACAAATACAGAGAAAAGGAGAAAGCCACAGAAGCAAGAAACTGAAAGCAACAAAACCCAGAAGAGAAGAGAGAGACCAGCAGATGCCACCATGTGCCTCGCCATGTGGCAGAGGAACCAAGGATTGCTGACAGTCAGCCCTTGGGAAGATTTGGACATTTTCTTGGCCTCAAACTGTAAGCTAATACATTCCCATTGTTTGAGCCAACCCATTTCATGGTATCTGCTGTAAGCAGCCTAAGAAACTAAAACAGGGGTTACTGAAACTACTTTTATCTTCCTGAATTTCCTTTCTAGATGAAAGGCACCACCAGCTACTTAATGATCTGAACTGCAAATCTGGAGGACATCTTCAGTTTTGAGTACTCTCTTACCTCTCCATATCTAGTTTTTCAACAAGTCAGTTATTTTACATTTGAAACACTTCCACTCTGGTTTTTTGACTGTCATCTGATTTGGGGCTCATATCATCATACATACAGATAGGAATATCCTATCTGGTCTCTCTACCATTAATTTTAACTGCTATAAATACCCAACAGCCTAAAGGATAAAAGACAAACTCCTTATTTATTCACCCAAAGTTTGAACATCTATTATATACCAACCATTGGGCAAAGTGCTTAACAACACATACAAAGCTTTCCAGGATCTTATCTATTCTTTGTTTCATTTCCTAGCATTTCTTTAGTTTTCCTCATCATTCAGAACTAGTTTTCAGAACGCAGACTGTTCTCTCACACTTCCCAACCTCGCACATTTCGGTATGAAATGCCCTTCTCACCTTGCCCTTCAAAATTCATCTCCTTCTCTGTAAAGCCTTTCTTGTTACTGCTATCCATCCTTTGGTGGAGCTAGAAACTTTCTCTTTGGTGCTCATAGAGCCATGTTTCCTACACCTACATGATAATTTCAATCTTGATGTTTACAACTTTTTGTTTCCTTGCGTTATTTTCCTAATAGACTATGAAGACAAGGGTATTTTCTTCTTTATCTTGATATCCTGAGTGTCTTTTACACAGCATCTGTCAAGTAGTGAGTGTTCAGTTAATGTCTGATGAAGGAATTACTGCATGGTCATGTGCTTGCTTTAGGTGGATAGTAAACTGATATTGCTACCATGGTCCATGTTCTAAGTATGTCATCATTACTTATAAAACAGTATTCTGCTTTTCCTTCCAAGTAGATTGTAAGCCCCAGTATGGCAGGAAATTATCTCCCGTGTAATGCCTGGTAAAAGGTTTTGCACATTGTAGCTATTCAATCCTTAGTTATAGAATTGAATTTTAAAAGCAGTCCTGCAAATGTCCCTGCAGTGTTTGAACTTCCAAAATGATGACTTCATTGCTGTCTGCTCATTATAGAGGTCAAAAGAAGGAACTGGAGAGCTTCCTAGGGAAAGCATTTCTTTTCGCAGCTCCTGCTTTCCTCTGACATTTTACTCACTCTGATTGAGTAAGCATTAGGCTTGGACAGAGAAGGGGCGGTAATCTGTGGGATGGAAAGTTGTACCATGTGTTAGAAGCTCTATAAAAATAAAAAGTAAATTGAATTTTTGATGGCAGAAGGGCACTAAAGAAAATTGTTGGAAATATTAATTCAATGAGCATCTTGGACAAGAGGAGGTAGAATCAGCTAGAAAGCAGTGGCGGGGGGGGGGAGGGAACAAAGTGAGGCAGTTTTGAGGGTCTGTGGTGGATGCTCTCCATGGTATGACTAATTGAGAATTGATTGTGCATATAGAAAGGTTATGTTTTATTAAGGGAAACCTTTTTCTCTTTTGTCTTTATGAAATCTGCTCTTCTGCTGATGTTATTCCCTCCCCATACTAATCCCTCATTAATTTATAATTCATCACATTGTTTTAAAAGTGCTGTGCAGATTTCCTGATTCCCTCATATAGAATACTTCTAACAGAGAAAGTCAAGGAGGATGTAGTTGATATGCTGCTTGTCTTGAGGACTGGATGCCAGACTTGCTGGTGCCAAAACATTTCACCAATCATCTCTTAGATCGTTGTAAATGTTTCTAAGTGCCATTTTGCTCCATGAAAGTGAATTCAGGCACTCAGACAACTGTTTCACTGTTGACTGTAAATTGACTCTGTTTTCTGGAATCTGAATTCAAAGCTCAATAGAGTCTCCTAATGGGGCTCTGTTAATTTTGAAGACAGATACCTTCACAGAGAAAGGGACACCATTTCACCAAAATTCAGAGGCAGTAGGAATGGAGAGAAGAAAATGAATTCCCGTGCCTACCACACTACCTCCCCCAACCTAACTGTTCTCTTTGCCAGTAAATATGACACAATTTGGGACATAGTTGGGTAAAGGGATGTAGAAAAAGGGGAAGCCAATGTGGCTTTCCAACTTCTAATTTCTTAATATGCCATTAGTAAATTAAATTAGGTAAATTAAGAAGGGGTAGGTTTAATATCCCTTTTCATTGAATCCACTTTACTATCCTGGTATATAGAAAACAGGAGGAAAGCTTGAAAATTCTGATTTTCTTTTAAAACTTAAACATCTTGAATATGAAATGCCTAAGAAATATAGATGAAAGCCTCAGGTTTTTTGGGAACTTTAGTTTGGAGAGTACTTTATAAGGGGTTTGTGTGTGTGTGTGTGTTATAGTGGGATGTATTAGTAAGGAGTATCATGCAGGGTTAAAATCCCATATACCCACAGGTTACATGGAGCTAACAAAAATTAAAAAAAACAAAACAAAAACAACATGGTAGGTAGAGACTGATGGGAATATACACCTGGACTAAAGGGACAGTAGCAACTCAGCTTTGGTTGATTTCTAACAAGAATGCAGTCCCAATGTGATTAGATCTTGTATTTTTCCAGAAGAAAGTAGAAAGCTGTATTTTTACTCAGGCAATTTCACATGATTATCTGCAACTAAGGAAAAAAATGAAGTTTTGTTATGATCAAATAAAACACTATAAAATAAATTCAGTCTTTAGGCTACAAGTTCAAGATTTGGACTTTGGATTAGATGAGTATTGGGGTAAAAGAAGGCATAACGTGAAGCAATTAGAGAGTAGTATACGCCATTACGTAAAAAGATGACAGATAAAATAAAATGAAGTTAATTGATAAATATTATAAGTCTTCTGGAAGGGGAGAGATCAGTGTTGGCTAAGGTTAACCTAGAATTAAGTAAAGTGGGCTTTACCTAGAAATTGAAGGATGGGTTGCAGTAAGCAAAGGAGAACATTCCAACTAAGAAGAATAATATGGAACCTGGAGATGATAATATGGGAAGACAGTGAATTACTTTCCTGAATGGTATCAAAGGACTAGAACCATGCCTTCTAACTCCTAAACCATTGTTTTTTCTTCCATGCTCTACTACCTCTTATTCCCCTCCACCCCTTGTGATGGCTCCCTCATCTGTTTGCTCATTCTTTTATTTTTTTGCTCATTGTTTGCGCTCGTTGTCTGCTTGTTCTTGTTCATTGTCTGTTTTGTTTTTTCTTTAGGAGGAAATAGGAACCAAACCCGGAACCTCCCATGTGGGAGACAGACACTCAACTGCTTGAGCAACATCCGCTCCTTGCTCATTTGCTTTTGCTCATTGTCTGCTCATTGTTTTTGCTTCTTGTTTGTTTGTCTTATTTAGGAGGCACCGGGAACCAAACCCAGGATCTTCCATGTGGGAGGCGGGCACTCAACTGCTTGAGCCACATCCACTCCCCCACCACCTTCTATGTTGGCCCAAGAAAAAAATAGGGATTTTAACTAGCTAATTAGTTATTGAGCATTTACAATGTGCCAAGCAGTACTCCAGGTCTTGAGGTCCATTTCATGTATATATATACACACACACATACAAACACACACACACACACACACACACACACTCTTTCTCTCATACATACGGACACAGATCAAATCCAAATTTATTACAAATTATGACATGAAAAGTTACACTAGATATATTTTAATTACTTCTAGAAAGAAATGGAGTTACTTGATACTTTCTATGATCCCAAGAAAATGTAGTGAAAAAATAAAATTCTGAATATTGTCATTCTATAACATGTGTCAAATATTTGTGTCAAATATTTCTAGAATCAAGTAAGAATAAAAAAGCATCCTGCTCATCAAAATTTATAGAAATTATATGTGGGTAGCTAAACTGAAATAAGTTTTTTCAATTATTGAATGCATTCCATTCAATAGCCATCAAATGAATAGTTATTATTAGGACAATTACTATATCGTCAATATAGGAATGATTTTTGTACTTTGCTTCCTGTGGTCTCATGCTTTTTGAGAAAAGAGGCAAGCAGGTTTTTAGAGAAATAGTTAGAGAGACTAAAGGAAAGTAAACAGACAACTTTTTTGGGGGGGTGGGGCGGTACATACTAGTATGTTCCAAAAAGGGTTTCTGGTTATATATTAAATATGACATTGCATTTTAAGAAAAATAATATATGTGTACAAATATTTAAAAATGTCTTTCTGGCTTCAACAAATGCCTTTATACTCTTAAAAATATAACGGTCTGATTTACAGTTGAAGTATATTATGTATCAAAGGACCTGTACCTGACAGTGTACAGTGTAATATGTTTAAAGACTAATCACATTGTTAATCAATAAATATGAGTGTGTACTGGAGGAAAGAAAAACTTTATTCTTGCCTTCATTGTCCATAGTAAAGTAAATTGCAGGACATAAAGTTAACAAGAAGTCTACATTAATGTTTCAAACTCAGTATTACTTTTAAAACACTGTCAAACAGTTGAAATCCATGCCAAAAGTATTAGTTACAGTCTAGGTAGCTGAATATAAAATATGTACTTACAAAGCTAGTATCGCATAGTGACATTCAGTTAAAAAATACTATGTTGCTGGCATAACCTTTGCATTCTTTTCTCACAGTCTTCTTGTCCAGGCACACTTCCAAGACACACAGAATATTAGCTTTGCACTCTAAATTTAACTTGAAAATTGAGAGAGATCAGATCCATCTGTGCAGGAAAAATAAAGTGTTAGCATGACCATCTTAAATCTCTATCTTGAATAATATTTTTAAAACCTACTCCTTCCTAACTGATATACTTCATAACAAATATAATGTGATTTAACCTTATTTTGTTGTATGCCTTTCATGAAACCATATTTCAATCATGAAAAGAGATTCAAACCAACATTCACTCAATGTTTTTGGTTAAAAGATGTATACCTGAAAGAAATTCTAGTCTTTGAATTTCAGTAATATTTTACCTCCCTCAGTCCTATTTCTACTGTGTCAGCACAATATTATCTCTGGCAGCAGCCATTGGGGTGGTTTTCTCTCTTATGGTGGCTCCCTTGCATACATTTTATTGATGAAATTTTTATCTTCTCAAGTGTGTTTCTTAATTTGTCTATTTCTATGTCCAGTAAACTTTAGACTATATGGTAAAAAGTTAAAGTTGTATCTGCCTTGGGGTTACATAACTTTAACAGAATTTTCCAACAATGAACAACTTGATACTTAAAGCATTTTGCTGAAAAATTAAACTTTCTTGTTAAGTTTCTTGGTCTGCAATTTATAAGAATTGGAAGTTTGGAATGTTTTCAGAAAAAGAAGATTATTCACCTACATCATAAGACTAGACTAATTCTAAAAATTTTTAAATTTGCATTTGCTTTTAAAAATCCTTTGTTGACTGAGATAACACAGATGTATAATGTATTTTCTATGTAATAATATTTAACAGTGAAATATTGAGGCCATGGATTCAGTGATACAATAAAATTGCTTGGAAATTTGGAAAATTTTTTTTGTCACTGAGATAGTTTCCCTCAAGTTACTTAGTCAGTGGAAAGAATAGCAAATACCCAGGGACTGCAAATTATTTTATCTGAATGATTGGCAATTTATAAAATGTGGATCCTTCCGAAGGAATGTTTTTATAATGCACAGATATTTTGCTCACCACAAACAAGACTGAAGTAAACTAACTAAAATGTGCAGCCCGTTTTGTCACATTTTGTGCCTGTGAAATACTTGCTGCTTTCAAAGAACCAAATTGTCAACCTCCATATTAGTGCTAAGTAGTGCATGCAGCATGGGAGAGTAACATCTTAGATAGCTGAATGCATGTTCTTTTTGGTCCTGCTATATTAAATGAAAGTAATCATAAAAATTCAGACTATTTTTTCTTCAAATTTTTTGCTGAAGGCTTCTAATTGGAGCAATGTTTAACCATGGCATGCAATATAATGAGATAATAATTGAAAACATTTAGTAAGCTAACATTTTTCATTTTGGGCATGATACTTGTTCCTAAACAGACCATGTTTCTTAATACAGAGCTTTTAGTTAGAGAAAAAAGGTGAGCTTTTTTGAAAGGAAACTTCTAATATTTAGCAAACATGTATAGGTGATGTTTGGTTACCCAAGGCATATCTCAACCCACAAAGAGATTGCAAGTGTCTTGCAATGAAAGGTCTAGTGTTGCATTTATATTTTCTCCTGTATAACTGTAAGCACACTATGACAATTAGTAACTTTAAATTGCACAAGATGCCTTCATCAAAAGCATGTTTTGTTCTGTTTTGTTTTGTTTTAATTTATAAGAAGCTGTCTTTTATCGTCAAAAGAGAGAGAAACAGTTTTATTTAGCAGTAACAACTCTCAGAAAAGGTGACTTCTTTTGCTGATTAATGAGATTTTTAATATGAAAACTTTGCCTTTCTTTGGATAAAAGCTACAAAATCATATCATTTTAAAAATAGATGACAAGATATGAAGTATGAGAGAGTGGTTTGGTGTGTGAAATTTCAGAATGTACACTCTTTTCAGAATATTTTTTAGATTTAATTTGCATAAAGATCTTAACTGTACAGTTATATGAGTTTGACAAATGAATTCAAAAGTGTAACCAAGAATTTAACCTATATTTAAAATATCTCCATCATCCCAGCCAGTTTCCTCATGTCCTTTTCCAGTCAATCTTTCCTATGCTTTGCCCAGAGACAAGTGTTCTGATTTTTATCATCTTAGATTAATTTGTCTGTTTTTGAGTATTATATAAAATTAAATAATACAGTATAAACTTAGAAATTTTGATAATGAGAGAAATTAGAATAAAATAGTATTACCAAGAAAGAGGAAGCAAGGAAGGTTTTGTCAAGATAGAAGGTACTTGTTTCTATCTTCTTGGGCTCAGGGAAAAGAATCTGAGGAGGGAACAGGTTGGAAGATGCAAGAGAGAGGGCATAAGTAATGGTGTGATTTCGAAGAGTAGACTATCTTTTCTGGTATTGAAGGTAAGGGAAAGATGCATAAACATAAGTCGTGGCAGTGTCAGTCAACACTGTTGCATGATTTTTCTGGAAATTAAGCGACAAAGGAATAGATTCAGGGGAATCAGAAGGCATGATATAGTTTAGATTGATCATTGGGAAGGTGGGTTTAGCAGAAGATCAAGTGTGCTATGGTAATTGCAGCATAGTGAAAATATATAGAAAAATAAAGGATTAGAAGGGGGATCAAGGGAATAACAGTTATTATGAGTATCATGGATATTATAAGATATTTACATCCACTGATGAATTTCAAATTGAAGAGCTTGTGACCAGTTTTAGCATAATGTCTGAAAGTAGCTGTTGCTAATTCATAACTCATTTCTCATTCTAGCTTTGAAGATAAAACTTATTTATCTAAACACAACAACTTCAGCAAGTTTAGGAAAATTTTCATTTTTGTTTCTACTCCTACTGTTTTTGCAAATAAGCATTAAAATACACCTAATGAAATTCTTCAAAACTGTGGAATATTTTTGAATTTTCATCCTTCACAAAAGCATCTGTATCATAGGTGAAACCTGACCAGGGATCTAGACCACTGCATATTACCAAAAAGCAAAATAGATTCTCCCTTAAAACACTAGGAAAAATGCACCAGGAAAAAGGCAATTGTTTTCCTTAGAAGCCAGGTCTATGGTGGTTTCACCAGCTTTCAAAGCTGATTTTGAATTCATCTTTTATTGAAAGCAGGCCTTACACACATTCCCTGATATGTTCTTTTTTTAAAAAAAATTTTTTTTCCACTATTTATTTTTTGGCCTATAAGATCTAACTCAAATAACATGATGACAGCTGCCTTTTTATTCCTGTACTGTCATTAGGCTTTCTTAATTGTTCAGCATATTTGGGAGGAGCTTCTGCCCTTGTAAGTCAATATTCCCCATATTTTCAGTGCTCTCTCCCCTAATGAGTGCCTTTCTGCTCATCTTGAATATTCTCCAAGAAAGCATGGATGAATAGGCCAGGGTGACTATGCTTTGAAGTGCAAAGAGAGGCCATCTCAGAAACCAGGGGCCAGAGATCAGGCAAAAGCATTCTTTAACACTGAGCCATCTTCATATTTTTTATGTAATGGTTAGTCATTTTTCAAGGCTCCATGTATTCTAAAGATTTTGTTCTTCATGTAAGATGTGTTTACATGCTTTTCTCATATGTATTTGTTCTTTTTTACATTAAAAAAAACAAAAAACTCTTTCTCTTCCCAAGTCCATTAGTTATCAAAGTCATTCTTTTTCATGTGCCAGGATGTAGCTCAAAGGTTAACTTGTCCATCCAGTTTAATTAAGAGGTGACTGTGCTCTGGTGTCCCTGAGACATACAGAATGAAAAGGTTATAAACCTTGAATTTTTAGAACATTGTTTCAGCACATATTAATTAGCTACAAGTGACCTGAATTGATTCTGTCTAGATCCAGGTCACATGAGCAAGCAGATTTTTTATTTCTAGCCTTAGATGCTAGAAACATAGCTGTTGGATTTTCCCACCACAAGAGCCAGGATCTGATCTCAACAGCTTGAAAAATTAGTTTTTTAATTTTATCATTCCCATGTAGGGTGAGTTGGCTCTGCTGAAGTGATTTACGCTAAGCAAACTCATCAGAAATTGATTTATAGAGCAAAATGGTATTTTATAAATTTGCAGGTGGAGTAGAAACAGCATGGACTTTGTAACCACATAGAATGGGGTTTTAATTTTCAACCTCACTGTTAATAGCTGTGTAATTTTGGAAGTATAATTTAATCTCTCTGAATTTAATATTCCTATCTGTAAAATGAAGATAATATTTTTTCAAAATCCTGGTGAGATTTACAAAGGCTATACATGGAAAGTGCATAAGAACCTCAATTATGTGCTAAGGATATATTACTTTCTTTTTCTTCACTCCTGTTGAGGAAAGAAGTGTTTTCATTTACTTAGTAAAAACTTGCTACATTTGTGTGTAAATTCCTGCAGAAAATTACTCTACAGATTAGATATTTCATGAACATAGAATTACACAAGAAGTGGCATTTTCACCTTAATGTGAAAATTAAGAATTGACCTTCTTCTATGTAGAAATAAGAAAATTAATAAATTGACCTCCTTCAACCTAGAAATATTCTGGCTAGATAACTAATATTGGACATTAGCCTTTAATAATCTCTTCCATGGAGAATGTGAGGGACACACAGGAAAATTTTTATTGTACAACTCTCTTTTTTCTAGTTGCATACTTCCTATATTATAATCTTACCTAGAAAGTAACTTTCCTAGTTAATTTGTCTCCTAAATCCTTTGTGACATATTTCTGATGAGGAAAGTATTTTTACCATCCCAAATTTATGAGTAATTATGATGTGGTTTTTACAGTTTGATGGTGGATCCAATTAACTTAAATTTCAGATGATTTTCAAACCCTGATTCTGAAGTAAGGAAACTTTTTTGGATGCCTACAGTATACCCAGCAAAGATTACTTATGAACAGTCCAAATGAGGCATCTCCTTTTGCAAAATGGCATTGTTGCTCTTGTAATATTAGACATCTGACCACCACTGATTCAGACATCTTGTAAAAGTTCTTTCCTCATTTTTCAGCTCTCATTATCAATCTTTAAGCTTTGTTGAGGTCTGGAAGTAGGAATCAAGTTGGCGGTCCTAGCCATGTGGTTACCTATTCTTCCATGAAAAATTAGCAGTAACTCATGCTCATGATGAAAAATGAATATGGTGTGTGTTGCAGGCAATAAAACAGTAATTTCAATATAATGTGTTAAGTCCATCATTAATCTATTTTTACAGTGTGGTAGGAGAATATACTGGAGGTGTAAGAAGTAAAGGATCTGTTTCAGACTGAACATTCACCTCAATGTTAGCCAAGAAACAGTGAGACAAACTTATACCAAATTCTTGGCTTCATTACTCTCTTTCTCTCCCACTGCTACAGATCAAGATAATTATAAAAGTCATAATAAAGCTGCCCTGTTAATTGCTATTTGTTAAAGATAATTAGTAAGAAATTTGGTTGAGCAACCATTGTTTGATTAGATAATAATGCTAAGACATCCAATGCATAGCTTTGACAGCTCCAAATCCTTCCCAAGTAATATCATATAGTGAATGCTCTTTCACAGCCAGACTGTATCTATGACTGTGACTAGCTTCCATTCATTTATATCTGTTAAATATAAATGTTGTGCCTCTCTGACAACACTGCTTCATCTTTCCCTATTCCTTCATCCTCTGTGCCAGCCACATGGAATAGTTTGCTTTTATTCCCCTGAAAAGAACACACTGGAATCCATGGATATGGGTTTTCATATTGGAGACCCATTGGCCTGTCTATTGTTTGGTGATGGGGATGTGAAGGAAGGCAGAGAGGGTGGGAAATTATCATAAAGGAAGAGAAAACATGAATCATTAGTGCAGCCTGTTAGCACTGCAGGAAAATCAACCCATGAGCATGCATGTCTATGGGAAGAAGGCTGTGTTGCTATCCCCCTAGTGGAAAGTGTATGTGAAAGGTTACATATGTAATTTACCTTGCCATCTCTATTCCATTTCTGACAAAGAATTTCTTACTAATAGGGGTGTGCAGGGTCATAAACAATGACTTAGAGCTTATGAAAATAATGTTTCTGTTATTAGATTCAGTTTTGTAGTTTGTGTTTTTACTTACTATGTGAAGCTAGGAATGTCTAAATACATTCATGCATATATGAATAAATGATATATGTCCACTCCAACTCCTTATTTCAGAAATTATATTTTTCAGTGCTATATATTCTTTTTTAAAGGTTTTACTTGTTTGCTCTTTTTTCTTATTAGCTAGTTGATTATGAGCATATTTTTTTAAGTCATGAAGGATAAACATAACAGGAGTTTTAAAATCTTTGCCTACTAATTCCAGCATCTGGGTCTTACAAGGCCCAGTCTCCTTTAGTTGTCTTTTCTTTACATTTGGGTTAAATTATCCTATTTCTTCATATATGTAGTAATTATGACTTGAATCCTAGACATTGTGAATAATATGTTGTAGTGACTGTGGATTCTGTTATGTTCCCTCAACAAATGATGATTTTGTTTGTTTGTCTGTTTGTTTGTTTATGAGGCAATTAATTCCAAAATTTGTCTCCACTGCTATGGGCAACAGTTGAAATTTCTTTTCAGAGCTTTCAGCCTTAGTTGAGAGTCTCACAATCTGCCCTGCATAGTTCAAGTTCAGCCAGATATTAGACAATTTATACACAGCACTCCCCCGACCCTAGCTCTCTCTTTTCATTCTTCAGCTACTGCAGTAGCTTCAAACTCTGTCCTCTGGTTCTTTAAGCAAGTAAGACTATGGATATTGCTGTTATTTATAAACCTTAAGAATACTGGAAAGAAACCAAAAGCAAAAATAAAGTGGAGAGGAGTTAACAGTTGACACTTAGAGGAAGTGAATGATATTGGGTGAGTTTAGGTGAGTTTCCCAATAGTCATAGGATTTTGCCTGAAGGCTAAATAAATAAATGAGTGTATATCTGTGTGTGTATGAAATTTATAGTCTTTATCTGCAGGAAGGTTGGTAGACCACTCTACTATTATTGGAAGCACAATTCCACTCCAAGCTTTTAAAATGCTGTTATAACTTTCTGGAATGCCTCCTTTTATTATCGCTAACATTTATTTCAGATTCCCCCTGCTTACCATTCTCTTAACAACCAATTCTCGTCCTAAAGGAATACTTTTCTTACTGACATAGTTGACAGTATGATCTCCAACTCTTATTGGAATGTAAACTCTCTGGCTCACTTAATGTTTTTGAGCCTCAGTTTTCATATCTATAAATACAGAAATAATAATTACCACCTCATAGGGACATTATGAGTATTAATAATAGCATATATATGTGTGTATATATATATATATATATATATATATCTCACATATGGCATTTTCATGTGGCTGGCACATGGTGAGTACTCAGCAAATGATAAGTTTAATTTCTGCCTTCAATTATTATTTAAATAGAAAGTCATGAAAATAATCTCTAAAGTCTTAAAAGGTTGAAATCAGGTACCAAGAATCAAAGATGCTTTGTACACAATATGTTTTAAACAATATTTTCAATAAATAGATTAACTGAAAATCACTCTAAGAATACCCTGACCAATATGCACTTTCCTCTCCTCTCCCTTGGATAAACATTCCATTTTCTTTGCATTCTATATTAAGAAGGTATATCTTCCTTTTCATTCTAAAAATTCTTCCTATCTTCACCATGATGAGAAAGAACTTATACAAGTTATTACTCAAAATAACCCTTCTTCTAGGTGCTTCCTTGCCATAGTGAATACAGAATGTATTTATATCAAATAAATGACTTAATTAATTGGATAAGCAACCATGTTAGTAAGAGTTAGGAAGCAAGTATTTAGAGGCTAAATTATGATAATTGAATATTATTTGTACCAGTAAAGTTGGTTTAAACTTATAAAGTTAATATAAGTAAGATTAACTCTAGTTCGTCATTTATCAGAACTTTATATACTCAGATTTAAAAGAAAGAGAAAAGGAAGAAAAAAAACAAGAGAACCTTTTATGACTTTTCTTGAAGATTATGTATAATTGATCCAAACTCTTACACCATCCCAGAAATGTAAAATAAGAATTTTTATTCACACTGATGGTCCTGAGTTACATGATCTAATTCATCAAATATGTTCATTCTCCTCCATAGATTATACTTAATAAGCCAAAAAGGGGGATTAAATCATTTTCAAAAGATTTTTAAGAAGATTGAAATAAAAAATGCTTTTCCTCCCTAGTTTAAGTTCACAAATTCACGAGAAAATTTAATTAGTCAGAATATCCCATTTTCTGAGCATTGTACTATTTATTATTAGTGTTTAAAAAGAGTTTTAAATCTTCAACCTGCTCTGTGAAGTGTTACATTTACTTTTATGCTAATTTTCTAAACTTCCTCTCAGCTTCTACTGCCACAAAATAATGAGCCTGGGGAGTGGAGAAGGAAGAAAATAGGAGAGCCTTTTATTCTTATATATGTAGGTCAGTTTACTGGTTTATCTTTGTTTAATTTGAATATTGCTTGGTAGATTTTATTAGCAAGAAACAGATCAAACTTGATGGTGTGGGAAGCAAGATTCTTTATTGTTGAATAATTAAATCATATTCTTTTGGAGCCAGAATTTAAATCTAATCTGGTCAAACTACTAAAAGAAAAAAGAAAATCATCTGAAAAAAATATTTATGGGAAGGAGCATCATCAGTTTCTAAGAACTTCTTGGCTATAAAAAGTCTGATTATTATCCTAAAGAAAAAGTCGGCAAATGGAAAATGTGTCTAAGTAAAAGGAATTGATTTTAGTGAGACATATTTGGTGGTTTATAGAACTTCTATAAAAATGCTACTTACTTTTAGACTAGTTATATTATGGGGAAAAGGCTGTTATGGTAAGATAGCTTAGAAAATTGGCGGTCGAGTTGGTCAGCTGAAATTCAAAGCACTGTACTTCTATTTGATTGATTAGAAAAGGACTCATTATGTCCTTTTGAGCATTGTTACTGGATTAATTTAAAAAACAAACAAACTGCTTTGAATCCAAGCGGTTTCTATGTCTCTTTCTTTTTTTAGGCCTTCTCTCACTTCATAGGAAATCACTAAATCAGAAGCAGAATAGGTTGTTATCTACAAAGGTGAAAATAAAATTTTATAAGAAATCATTACTATTTCTAATTACATAATACATGCAAAGTGAATCATTCAAAAAGTGTTGCAGAGTCATTCTTAGAGGGAAACATTTTTACTCTTTATGTTATTCTTTGGCTTAAATTTATTTTAGGGAGTTAACATATTTTTAGGATTGGATTATGTACTTTATGATAATTGTATAGAGATGATCTTTTTGCACCTTTATTCGCTCTTTTACCATTCTGTCTTAACCTTAACCTTTTCTCCACGGGAAGGGTTGCACTTAAGAAATATATCCTGGAGAAGCTGATTACTGTCTAACTTATCAACTGATTTATAGCTCTATATGAAGTATGATTTTCCCTGTATATGGCCAAGAATTATAAGCAGATACATTTGGGTAGTGGATCTCACACCTATTTAAGAGCTGTGGCATACCAGATCATCACCTTCCTGTAGCCCAAGCTTTATTTCCAGGTAGTGCCAATGAGGCTCATTCTCTTATGAATTCATTTCTTTAGTTTAACTTTTCTGGCTTTGCAATTTACTTTGAAATATTAATAGTGCTGGGAAAGACAATATATATATGGGTCCCTAACACTTCAAGAATAAATTTTCCAAATTGTTTTCCTTTATGGAAGAAGACAGACCAGGATTTAAAGTATTTAATCGTTAAATGTGTTGGTCTTACAGATCTCTCAGGGCCTGACTTAACATCATATATCCTCTTGTAATATATAAGAAGAAAAAGTTGTTTGCTCATCCTAAAGGAAGTTTATCATTTGTACAGTGAAGTAGGACACTGACTAGCACCCTCTTAATTGTAGTATTCTCTTAGTTGTATGTAAATCTTTTTTTTTTTTTTTTCCATCTAGAACAATGAACACTGTGACAGTATACCTGTCTTATGGGTTTAGAAATTGAGGTGTGAATAAGGACTGGGAATATCAAAAGATCATTTTCAGTTTCTTGTTCTAGGCAAGTTGTTGTCATCCCTGTTTTACAGATTGAGATGACTAAATACCTGAAATTCTGAGTAACTTACCAAAAACTATATTTCAATTAGTGAGAATCAGAACATAGGTTCTCAAATATAGTACTGTTTTTATTTCCACTACCTACTTTCTGATCTTATCTAGATTCCTTAATTCCCTCATTTGTAAAATGAGGATAATAATACTTAATTGATAATGTAATTAGGGTGATTAAATGGAATAATGTTTGCAAAAGTGCTCAGTACAATATAAGGTATTATATATATAAATGTAAGCTGTTGACACTAATTAGATAGGCACATAAGTTTTTAATAGCTATTTTCTTCTAATAGCAAAATATATTAATAATGTAGAGCCATAAATAGAGTTCAAATCAGATGTCTAACCAAATAATAGTTACAGTTCTTAATTTTTATCTTCTTGAAATAGATAATTTTCTTAAAAATAAAATTGACATCTATGACTAGAACAAACACATAAGTAAAAATACATAGTTTAGATATCATATAGTAACCTTATTTCTAGTCACTTAATAAAAGCTACTGAGGTAAACAAATTCTTTCCAAAAGAGAATTAAGAAAAGACAGGAATGGTAATGAAAATGTGTCACCAACCAATAAATAAAGGTGTTCATAGAACCACTTTCAATAAATTATATTTCTGAAGACAAAAAAAAATCTTCTCTCAAAAATTACTAACCATAAGTCAATTCGTACATGAAGGGGCACCTGAAACTTACCAAATTAGTCTAGGTTTATAATGAATATGGAATCCAAGGAAGTAAAGAATGTCAGTAAAGTGGAAGTGACCAATAGAAACAAATTTATGAGGAATGAGGACAGAAGAGTGCTTGTTGAGTTTCCCAAGTAAAAGATAGTTTACAAAATCAGCAAGGATGATTTTAGTAGTAGAAATGCAGAAAACCATATTGTGATAGATAACGGAATGAGAATGGATATATGGCATGTAGCTGTGAAAAGAATTAGAAAAGAGTGGGGAACTAGAAAGGTATATAGATTCTGTAAGGAAAGAGAGATACACTGGATATGACTTAAGTTAAATATTGGCATTGCCTCGTGAGAGAAAAAAAAATATTCGGTGGACACAGAGACAAGTTTTTAAACCTATTTTTTAAAAATAAATTTTGTATTTTAAAATAAGTTTAGATTTACAGAAAAGTTGCAGTGATATTACAGAGGGTTCCCATACATCCCCAACCAGTTTATTTTTGACATCTTAAGTTAGTATAGTATATTGTTTCACAATAAACAAATATGACACATTCTTAATAACTAAAGTCTATTTGGATTTCCTTAATTTTTATCTAATGCCCTTTTTCTGTTCCAGGATTCCACTTAGGATACTGCATTACATTTGGTCATTATGTCTCCTTGAGCTCCTCTTGGCTTTGACTGTTTCTCTTATTTTCCTCCTGTTGTTGTTGTTGTTGCTGTTGTTTGTTTGTTTTGATGACCTTATATTTTTGAGGAGTACTGGCCAAGTATTTTGTACAATGTCACTCAATCAAATGTCATTTAAATACAATATAGTTTACAAAATGCTTTTATACTACAAATCCAATTGTGCATAACTTCCATAATATTGGACCAATTTAAAAGTTCCTAGTACACAGAAGTATATAGATAAAACCAAAATTAGTATGGATTGAACTAATATCATTCTGTCTTAAGTTCTTTCTTCTTTTTTACAATTCCTGAAAAAAAAAAAAGGAGTGCTAGTCAAATTAAATGAAGTGCACCAATGATCAGTGACATAGAATGTTCAGAATCCATTGTACAGTGTATTGCCCTGAGCCACTATAGCAACTAGTGAGGAATAAGAAAATTGGGGTATAGCAGTTTGGCAGTTTGATATAGTTATGAATTCCAAAAATAGATATTGGATTATGCTTTTAAACTGGTCTGTTCGTCTGGGCATGATTAAGTTATGATTAGGGCTTTGACTGGGCCTTGTCAGTAGGGCATTGAGCCCCACCCCTTGGTGGGTGGGGTCTCAAAGAAGACATGGCAAAGGACAGAGTTGGAGTTTTTTTTTGAGTTGGAGTTCTGAAGCTGAGTTTTAATGCTGGAGCCCAGGGAAGCAAGAACACAGAAGAGCTTGGTCGTGAGGAAGGACAGAAGGCCCCGAGAAGAGATGAGCCATTTGCCTGATAGTTTACAGCTGGCTTTGTGGAGAGAAGCAAGCCTAAGCCTGGAGAGAGGAAAGCACCGGGAGTAGAGGAACCCAAGAAGCCTGAACTCTTGGCAGACATTGGCAGCTGTCTTGCCCCAACACGTGGCAAGGGACTTTGGTGAGGGAAGAAACTTATGCTTTATGGCCTGGTAACTGTAAGCTTCTACCCCAAATAAATACCCTTTATAAAAGCCAATAGATTTCTGGTATTTTGCATCAGCATCCCTTTGGCTGACTAATACATGGGGTGAGGGGAATCATGACTTACAGATATTCTGTTCTTACAATAGTGGCCCTGCTTTCAGATCCAAAGAGAATCTTAGTCAAGAAAGCATCTTCTTTGGAAAGGACTGGGCACAGTGCTTCATCTGCCTTGCTCTGTTGAGATCATATACCTATTCTCCCACAGTCTCATAATTCTTTGAGATGCTTGGATGCTTGTCAATTCTCAGCTTTCAAATTCCTAATTGATTTAGAGTCACCATTCTGAACTAGTTGATTGGAAATAGCACCCAAGATGTTATGTATTTGATTTTCTCACCATATTTAGAGCTCAGCCAGTTATATTGGGAGATAATATTTTCTTGTATCTACAATGGCCCATTTTAATCCTCAATATAAAGATTATGTATATATGTTTTCAATATCTAGTAGGGAAGATTCCATCTCTGGAGATGGAATTCAAAAACCTTCATTCCAGCTTTAGATTTGCCTTCAACAAACTGTAAGTAAGGCTTTGGACAAACTATATAACCTTATCAGATTTTGTTAATTTTATCAATAAAATCAGAGGCTAGGGTTTGAAATATCCAATTTTCTTCTGACTTTTAACATATGACCCAGTGATTCTTTAAAAGATTCCTATGGGAGCGGATGTGGTTCAAGCAGTTGAGCACCCGCCTTCCCACAAGGGAGGTCCTGAGTTCGGTTCCTAGTGCCTCCTAAAGAAGACAAACAATGAGCAGACAATGAGAAAACAGCAAACAGAAATGAAGCAAAAGCAACAAGCAAACAATGAGCAAACAACGAGCAAAAACAAATGAGCAGGTGAGCAAGGAGCAAATGTGACTCAAGCAGTTGAGTGCCTGTATCCCACATGGGAGGTCCCAGGTTCATTCCCGGTGCCGTCTAACGAAAACAGTGAGCAGACAAGGAGCAAAACAAAGAAACAAACAAAAAACAATCAGCAGACAATGAGCAAAAAAATTAGCACAAAAACGAGCAGACAACAAGCAAAAACAATGACCAAATGAGAAAAACGAGCAGACAATGAACAAAAATGAAAATGAACAAACAATGAGCAAAACTATGAGCAAACAACAAACAGACTAGGGAGCCAACAAGGGGGGAGGGAATAAACAAATAAACAAACAAAATATATTTTAAAAAAGATTCCTATCCCATAGAATTTTCTTCCCTATCAAAGGAGAAGCTTGACTGGAATTTTCAATCATTTGCATGGTTAGCTTGAAAAATAACTTAATTTTGGTCAAAATATTATGTATATCCACAAGCAGCTTTCTTTAATGTATATGAAGGGGCATGTTCCTGGCTGGGCATCATAGTTATACTGAAGAGTGAGCATGGAAGAATTAACATTATCTGAGTCTTGCAAAAGTTGAGGGAGATAGTCCTAGTTTACAAGAAATATACACTTAATTTGCAATGCATTAGGACATAAAAATGTGTCAAAGCACAAAGTTTCTTTATAAACTAAAGTTGTAAAAGCATTCATAAAGCAAAGTTTTTATTGTAATGGTTTTGATTAATATTTAAGAATACTGGGGAGGCTTGCAAAATGCCATCATATTGATAGATGGCATCATATCCTCACTTTGTGTAGAATTTATCCTGGCACTGCTACACCTATAACTGGGTTCCCTGGTATTGTAAATATTTTTATCATTCACTGAATTTTATGGCACATTCCATCTGTTCCATGCCATTCACCCTTTCTAAAGTCCTGGGAAGGTATTTGAAGTCCTGGGAAGGTATTTAAAGTCCTGGGAAGGTATTTAGGTCAGTTAAAGCACTAACCAATGTACGCTGTAAATACTATGGGAGAACTAGACAGTTTCCTTTGAAATGTTAAAGTAGCTGTCTTAAAGTTTCACACCCAATTATTTAAAAGGTCACTTTCAAGGTTGAAACCATGCTTTTAAGGGTCAGTGACTACTTAATTAACAACTCCTCACTGTGAATATGTACCTATGGTTCTGTCAGTACCACAGGTAGCAGTTAGGTATTGTATCATTTGGATTCATTGTCGGTAATTGAGAAAGTATCCTTTGAGGTTTTAGCAATTACTTGAAACATATGCTGGTTTTCCAACAACATTAAAGAGACTATGCAGACTTTGTTACGAGAATTTTGATGCTGTTCTGTTACTTGCCCTCCCGTAATTTTGAATTAAAGATGTAATCAGACACTGAATAGAACTGTCTCTATGCACTCTCCATGCCACCTCTTCTCTGTAGAATGTATGAAGCAGCCTCCTGTGTTTATATATGCACTCCAACTTGTTCCATAAAGTGATTCCTTATGGCTAGATGGACATATTATATGGAAAGTTTTATGAGACAATATTTTCTTTTGTTCTTTAAGTGAATGTTCAGTACTATTAAAATGTCCCCAGAACATGAAGTTAATACCTAAGAAATTTACACCAACCCTATATAAACAAAATAATTGGTCTAATCTGCTAAACAGCTTTGCTTTCAATGACAAATGAAAATGTTCAGATTTAAAACTTATAAAAATGGAAGAAGGAAAGTCTTTTAATTATTTTACATTCAAAAGTGAGTCCTTTCGCCTCCAGGAAATGTCATATACTTTGTTTAGCAGAATGGTCTCAATTGTAACATTGTGTTTTCTTCTGTGGCTTGTTTTAAATTTCCAAAGAAAGGAAAATATCCCTTCTGAAAAAAAGCAATATGTAGACGATTGGTACCTGTTTCCTATAAAGATTATTCCTAGACATAATAAGAACATTTTAGTTCCAGTTAGTCAATGTAATATTTGAGGTAGAAATCGCTCCAGTGTGACAAACATAAATCAGTACTTTCCAAACTTGTGCACAGAGAGTAAGTGCTAACACAAATCATTATATATTGTATATTCAATTGAACATTTTTAAAGGTGAGGTATCCATTTATTTGTACATATAAAAAGTTAACTAGAAGGAGCCAATGAGGCTCAGTGGTTGAGTGCCTGCTTCCCACATATGAGGTCCCAGGGTTCAAACTTCGGCCCCAGTACCTAGAATGCTGTATGTGCTATTAATACTAATTAAGATGACTAATTATTGAAAAGTGAATCCTTCCCCTTTTCAAATTTGGGCGATAAGTGATATCCATCTGTTACCTTGTGGATGTGGATGAAAAAAGTCAAGGTCATTAACATTGTACCTGCTATAATTTTAAATGTTAAGCTACAATATTTCTATTATTATTATTATTTACTTTTAAGAATTATTCTTTTATAAGGCTTCTTTGGCTTCCCAGTTCTTTTCATTTGGTCACATATAAAATGTTTACAGGTTCCAGCCTGTCCATTCATTCAAGTGGATAGCTGAAGACCATCCCCATAGCAGCTCAATTAGAACAAATAATATCAGATTGTCTAACAGTTGCATGTACCTACTGTGACTGGTGGGCTCATCTAAGCTTAGAGTTAAAGTACTTGTGTCATGTTCTTATATCTATAGCCAGGGTCACCTATCTGGCCCCCTGCTATGGCCAAAAACCCAGTAAAGAATTTGTTTTTAAGCCTGAATTTTGAATTTAAACCATCAAGCAAAGTCTAAATATAGAAGGATTTGAGTTTATAGTTTCTTCAATGAATATATTTTAAAATGGTACAGATAACTCTGTATAATATGCTTCATGTGAGTATAGTTTGTATGCTAGCAAAATTTAAAATGAGATTTACGAAACACTCTGGTTGCTCTGAGGAGAAATCACCCAGGTAAATCTACAGAAATAAAAGATTACATTGTAATATGTGTTCTGTTCATCTGTTGCAGTTTTGTACTTGTTTGAAACTAATTTGCTGGTTAAGTTAGCATTTTCCTTTTAAACGGTCTTTGCTGAGTAGATAAAACATATCTACAACTTTTCCTTAACTGGTGCATAAGTAGTAAATACAGAAGCCATAATCACACAACAAAATTTGGCAGTAAGGTTTTTAGCATCAAATATGACTACTTTATAAATGTCTGATTATTTAAATAAGCAAATAATCTGATTATTTGAATAAATTTAAGGGAAAAAAAAAACAACCTCTTCTAAAATGTTGCCTCTGATTTCTGGAATAAGTCTTAAAACCTAAATAACTCAGACCTGTTTTAGCTTCTTTCAAGATCTCAGGAACGTTATACCCTCTTGTACTTACACCCTCTCTCCTGTACTGGATTCTTGCTACCATGCTTAGAATTCCCCTGTCTTTACAAGTGTATTCCCTTAACCCCATTTCCCCCTCCTTACCCTTCTAACTACCACTTTCTTTTTCCTTCTTCCTCTTTTACAGCTAGCCATCTTGTAAATAGCAAGTACAATCACTGTTTCCATTTCCTCATTTTCTACTCATATTGTTCCTTGGGGTCTAGTTTACTTCAAGCTTCAGCCCTCCACAAAAATGATTCTTGCCAAGGTCATCAGTAGCCTGTGTTACTAAATCCAGTGGTATATTTGAGTCATTTGACATGATTTCTCTGA
Organism: Cabassous unicinctus; assembly: GCA_029593785.1. Taxonomy (NCBI): domain Eukaryota; kingdom Metazoa; phylum Chordata; class Mammalia; order Cingulata; family Chlamyphoridae; genus Cabassous; species Cabassous unicinctus. The sequence continues at coordinate 55,182 of JAQZBX010001007.1, read as the reverse complement.
TGCACTGTGATTTACTGTGATTCTTTCCTTGAGACACTATTTACTTGCCTTCCATAATAGCACTGTACAACACTTATTCCTTTCCTGCATCTGGTTTTCCTTTGCTGGTTCACTCTTATTTACCCAACCTTCAAATATCAGAATTCCTTGAAACTGAGTTGGCTTCATAATAGTTCTCCTCTTTCTTTGGATGTACTCATTCACAGCCATGGCTCCCAATGCCATCTATGTGCTGATGATCCTCAAATTTATACCTTTGGACCAAAACATTTCTCTGAAGTCTAGACCTTCATATCAAGTTGCTGGGTAAATTCTTCCTTTGAATATCTTATGGATTCCCCCACTAAAACTCAATATGTCCCAATTAGTGTTCTATCTTTGTCCTTAGATTCTGCCTTCTCCATCTTCCCCATCTCTCTAAGTGGCATCGTCATCCATTTGGTTGCTCAAGCTAGAAACCTGGAAACCATTGTTGACTCCTTTCTCTTTTTCATTCTCCAAATCAGAATCTCTACTGGTCCTTTCAATTTTATACTCTTTGTCTAAAAGTTTTCAATTGGCTATCCACTGCAACTAGGGGGGAAAATAATAATAATTCAAACAAACAAACAAACAAACAAGAAAACACTTTACTTGGTCTGCCAAGCTCAGCTTACTTTGCCTGCCTCACCTGGAGACCACACTTCTTTTCTCTGTGTCCTCCACTGACAGAGACTTTTTCTCAGTTCTTTCAAAAATACTTTTGTCTTTCTTCAAAGCCTCATTTCTCATTTATTCTTCCCTCTACCTTCAACACTATCCATTGATTAGTTCTTTTGTATTCCTTCTGCCAAACTCAGTTTCTTTTCTGTGACCTGAAAGTATCATTTACTTTACTTTCATAGCACTGTTATAATTAAATAGTGTCTTAGTTTCCTAGAACAAAGGATCATAAACAGGATGGTATAAAACAACAGAAATTTATTGTGTCATAGTTCTGTAGGATAGAAGTCCAAAATCAAGGTGTTGAAAGATGGGTTCCATGCCTCTCTCCTCTGGTGGCCGGCCTTTCCTGGCTTGTGGCATAACTCAATGTCTGCCTCGTTATCGCATGGGATCTTCTCTCTCCATGTTTGTCTCTTCACATGATTTACTTCCCTCCTGTTCCTGTCTGTGTCCAAATTTTCTTCTTTAAGGACAGAGTCATATTGGATTAAGGGTGCACCCTATTCTAGTATGACCACATTTTAACTTTAATTCCATTTGCTATGACCCTATTTGCAAAATTGTCATTCACAGGTACTATGAGTTAGGTTCTCAACATATATTTTGGGGGACATAATTTAAATCATAAAGAGTTATTAAAATCTCCAACTATGATTGTGGAATTTTTTTTCCTTTAATTCTGTCTGTTCTTTCTTCATGTACTTTGAATCTCTATTAAGTATGTACGCATTTATGATTTCTATATCTTACTGATGAATTAGCACTTTTATCATTATGAAATAGCCTTTTTTATATTAAGTAATACTCTTTGTTGTGGATCTACTTTATGCGATATTAATATAGCCACTGCATGCTTCTTATTTACTATTAGCATGGTGAATTTTTTCATCCCTCTAATTTGAATTTTATTTGTGTCTTTATATTTAATGTGCTTCTCTTGTTAATATTATAAATAAATATAGCTTTTTTATCCATTCTGAGACTATTTGCCTTTTAACCAGAGTGTTTAGTACATAAGTATTTAATTTAATTGTTGATATGGTTTGATTTATAGTAACATTTTGTTTTCTGTATATCTCTTCTGTTTTCTATTCCCCTATTCCTTCTTTCTTGCCTTCCTTTTTTTTATTTGATTTTTATTTCAAAATTTCATTTTAACTTATCTATTGGGTTTTTATCTTTACATCTTTGCATTATTTTACAGTAGTTCCCCTAGAAATTATGATATGCATCCTTTACTTTTCATGGTCACCTTAGAGTAAAATAGAATCCTTGAAACCATGTTGAGCCATTATCACCCTCCTTTATGCTATGCTTATCACATGTTTAATATCTGCATATGTAATAATTTCCACTAGACATTGTTATAATTTTTGGTTCATGGAGACCAATATATGCTAGAAACATTGAAAGGGAAAATTGTCTTTTATATTTACATACATGTTTACCTTTTCTAATGTTCTTCATTCTTTTCTGAAGTTGAGTTCATTGGGTATCAATTCCCTTCAACCTGAAGAATATCTTTTAACATTTCTTGTATTGTAGGTATATCTGAATATGTCATTATTTTGCTTTCTATTCTTTTTCTTTCTTTCTTTTTTGAGGTATTGAGGGCCGGGAATTGAACCCAGGGCTGTATGTAGGAAGCCGGTGCTGAACCACTGAGCCACATCAGCTCCCCTGAGTTGCTTTTTTTTTTTCATTTGTTTGGCTTGTTGTTTGGTTTTTTTGTTTGTTTGTTTTTTGATGTTGTTTTTTTTTTAAGGCACCAGGAACCAAACCCAGGACCTCCCATGTGGGAATCAGGCACTCAACTGCTTGAGCCACATCTGTTCCCCCTTTTATTCTTTTTTGTTTTTTTATAAACAGTTTACTGAAGTAAACATTCATACATGAACATACATAAACTGTAAGTGTTCAGTAAACATTGTGAACTTACAAAACAAGCATGCATAACATCATACAGGGCTCCCACATATCACCCCACCACAAATACTTTACATTGTGAAACATTTGTTAACAAATTATGAAAGAGCATCGTCAAAATTTTACTACTAACTATAGTCTGTATCTTACTCCCCTATGCCTTTCCCCCCGCAAGGATTTATTTATTTATTTACTTTTATCCATTTTTACCCCTCCCCCCCGTTTTTGCTGTTTTTGTGTCCATTCGCTGGGCAACTCTCTGTGTCTGTTTCCTGCCCTCTCTTCTCATCCTCCTCCTCCTGTCTTCGTTGGGATTCGGTCCTTGGAACCTCCGATGAGAGAGAGAAGCATCCTACCACCTGCACCACCTTAGTTCCTCATTTTTCGGAATATCTCGTCTTGGCTTTCCCTTGTGTCACTCTCCTGTTACATCATCATCTTGCTGCGTGGCTCATGGGGCCTGGCGGCACACCCGCGCACGGGACCTGACAGCTCACCCACTCACAGGGCCTGGTGGTGCACCCGGGCACAGGGCTTGGGGGGCTACCTGCTCACCCACACACGGGGCCTCATGGCACACCCACAGATAGGGTCTGAAGGCACACCTGCTTGTGGGGACTGGCGGCGCACCCATGCATGGGGCCTGGTGGCCCACGCGCCTTCTTAATTTTTCTTTTTTTGAAATTTTTACCGTGAGGTCCCAGGGATCAACCCAGGTCCCTCCATATGGGAGACGGACACCCAGCCATTTGAGCCTCATCTGTCCCCCTGCTATATCTCTAAAGTTTGACCAGAGATAGCTAGAGTTACAGTCTTTTCCCATACAGAATGGTCATATAATAAATCAGGCTTTGTTTATCATCAGCATTCTAAAAACCAGACCTAGGGAGAAAAACTAGGTCTGGGGACACATACATGGTTTATAATATAGCAAATGTTTAGCCTACCCTGATTATCACAAAATCAGGATAGCAAGAATATTCGCATCCTTTTATTCTTGAAAGATATTTTTGATGGCATATAGAATTCTACTTAAAAACATTTTTTTTCTTTCAGTAATTAAAGATGTTGATTTATAGTCTTCCAACTTCCATTGTTTCTGACTAGAAGTCAGTAGCAATTTGAATTATTTGCCTTTATAGATTGGGTAATTTTTCCCTTGCTGCTTTCAAGATTTTCTCTTTCTCTTTGGGTTTCAGAAGTTGGACTATGATGTGCTCAGAGTTTGCTGAATTACTTAAACCTGTAAATTTATGTTTTTCCCCTAACTGGGGGAAATGTTGGCCATTATTTCTTCTGTCCCATTATCTCCTCTACCCTTCTACTAGGTCTCCAAAATATTTGTTAGAAATTTTGATATTGACATTAAGGTCCCTGAAGTATTGCTAATTTTTCCTGTTTTTTTCTTTCTGTTTTTCATATTTTATACATTGCATCAATGTCTCTTGAAATTCAGTAACTCTTTTGCCTGTCTTTTTCATTCTGCTAAGTTCAATATTGAATAAATTATTTTAGATATTCTATTTTTTAGTTTTAGAATTTACCTCTGGACCTTTTTAGAGTTTCTATTTTTCACTGATGTACCCTCTGTTTTCATTTCATTTCACTTTAAGTTTTTTTTTTCCTTTTCGTATTGAGTACAGTTTTCCTAAAAGCTTTAAATTGTTGACAGCTAATTTCAACATCTGAATAATTGTGGGGTCTTTTGCTCTTGAATTTTTTTTTTTTCCTTGAAAATGGGTCATATATATATATATATTTTTTACCCTAATATCTAGTAATTTTGGATTGTATTCTTGACATTGTCAATGTTATATTTCAGCTCCTTTGAAATATATTATAGTCATCTAAAGAATGTTGAATTTTGTTTGTTTGTTATAACATGCATTTAATTAGTGGAAATCAAAACTGTTCTTGCATAGCAACTTAAATCTTTTTTCAGTTCTTTTAGTTTATTTAAGCTTCTTGCTTAAACTTCTGTCCATGCATGTCCATGCATGATCTGGGTTCAGTCTGAAATTGAGGAGAGTTCATTCACAGAATTTTAGGCTTTTTCTTCATGGTTTTCCAGGATTCTCTCTCCACCTTCCCACCCCACCCCCCAATCATAGTGGCTGTGATAGCCCCAATATGATTGTTTTCAAGCCATAAAAACTTCAAATTTTCTAACACAGTTCTGGTTCATGGTACAGAGCATGGTCCTTGGTATATCCTGGGACCTTCTCTTCATCTGAAAACAACAAAAAATTGGAAATTTTCCCCATGCTGTTCCCTTCCTCCAAGAATTGACTTCTCTGTAGAATCTGCCTGCTTTGGGTTATACTCCAGTGTCTTTTAATAGTTGAGTTTTTGTTGTTGTTGTTTTTGTACTTAGTTCAGTGTTTACAAATGTTAGCTGTGGACCGTTCAGTACAACAGGAGCTTCTTAAGCCATTACCAAAAGTGGAAACTCCAACTCAACCAAAATATTTTTAACAGTTATGGATGTATTTGAATATATTTCACAGTCTCTTTTCTTCCTAAAGATACTTAAAAAATAAAATTTTGGGGAGAAGTCTCAAGATCATGATTTTTTCCCTCAAATCAGTATTATGTATTATGAGGCAGACATGATGATTTAGACTTCCTTCATTTTGTAATAAAAAATCTTAGATTGGTTTGGCTTTCAAATTCTAGAATTAACTTTTATAATTTTGCTAGTCTATTACTTTATTGTTGAGTTGCTACTTGTCACCCCTCTATTGTATTAGTGTGCCTATTCCATCATAAAATGAGTCCCTGTCATTTCTTATAATGTATTGTTAATATCTAGTCTATAACGGATGGGGGAAATAAGATATTAAAGTTTGATAGAATTATATCTAAAATAATAGTAAGTCTTTTCAGAGTATGATCTCATAAAATTCTTTAAATAAAGTACATATTCTATCTGACTTTGAAAAATTATTTATTTGCTTGGCAAAACCTTAAACTAAAAAAACATATCTTCTCTGGTAGTTTGTGTATATGCAATATTTATAACTTATGATAATTTCCCCCTTTAATCATTCATGCTATAAGCAGAAAAGCCTTACTCAAAGTGAGGAAATTTTATAATATGGAACAAGGTAAGAAAGTATAACTATCTATAATTGGTCTTAAAAGTCAGCACTATCAATGAAGATAGTTTATTGATGAGTTTATGGAACCTTCATAGATGTCATCAAAATAACTACTAAAATATCATAAATATATATAATATATTTAAATTGTTAATGTTTTAATGACTATTGAAAATGCTTGTAGCTCATCTGGAGAGTGGCATATAAAAATTTCTGAGTTTCTTCATTGTTTTAGAGAAAAAGGGGCAATAAACTTCAGGTATAGAATTTTGTTCCACTTGACAGAAATTATAGATATAAACACAAATATATATGAAGTTTGGCTTAGCTTGTTGACATCATCTAAAATGATCATCACATACCATTTATTCTGTCTGCATACCCTGTATTAACTTCCCACTTTACCCTCATCTGCTTGTCAATTTTATGTCTTATTGCAAAATTAGCTGTTGAGACTTTGTGTTCGACAACCATTTCTTATGAATTTAAATAGTATGTAGCAGTCCCCTAAAAACTGATCACACCTAATTTCTTTATCCACAGCATTTTGAACCAGACCTTATACTATGGGGATCCCATTCAGTCGTGGCCAGTTTAACCCTACTCCATACCAGGCACAGTCTGAAATAGAAGGTCAGCCTTTATACATAGCATGCATACATTCCTTACAATCCATGCTAATAATCTGAGTACATTTTGGCATAATCTGTTAACAAATTGGAAATTTCTGGGATAAAACACATATGAAGTAAGAATATTTTAAAAGTTCATTCCTAGGCTTGTAATTTCTCATCTAGTAAATGTTTTTTTAAAATTCTTTGTGGAATGTGTGTGTGTGTATTGTAAAGTCTTTAAAATAGTTCCTATGAGGTATTTTGATAAGGAAGGAGACTTCTGAGTCTTTGACTTAAGAGAAAGCCATAGAGCTCTGTTCCAAATCTTTCCAAGGCATGGCTTCAGCAAGGTAGTCATCTGGGATTGTTAAGGGGCATGCTAGGCTAACATGCAATAAAAAAAGACCTTGAAAGGTAGGAGGTTTTATTCCTCGGTCTGAACTTTTCTCTTCTCCATATTTAAAGGAAAGCTTGACTTCAGTTTCTTTGAACTTTTATGTATTATTACTTTGAACCCCTTGTGTTTATGAAATAAAATTTCCCATAAAATATATTTTCTGAGTAAAATTTATTCACATTGGAAAGTGCTTACTAGAGATACAAGCAATGTTGTTTTTTTTCCCTGGTATTACACAGTAATTCAACAGAATTGCTTATTTGGGGATACTTTCCTTTGTTTCCACTCTAGTGGAAACAGAGCACTAGAGAGTGAAATCCTGTCCTCTGATTGATGAGATTTTGTTCAGGCTGTGACAGTGCATAACTCCTCTCATTGCCCTATCTGTTGACCCCCAGGGAAGCTGAGAGTAGCACAACACTGGGATATAAAAAGTTTAAATTTTTTTTTCTAATGCTTTTTAAAGACTAGGAACCAACAGCAGCCATGATAGTAGAAAGCAGAATGTATCTTTTAGCCAGAAAGTTAAGAGAAAGCTTGTGTGCTCAAGTTACTTAATGGGGCTAATAAAGCAAATGCCATAGGCTTGGCATGTATATGGGACACATAAAAATACTTTGTTTTCCAAAACCATAAACTGTGTCCATAGCTATAGCCCATAATCCCATTTAAAATGTTACTCACTGATTGCAAGGGGAAAAGGACAGACTTAGATTGTACATAGCTTAATGCTATCCGTCTTCCCAAGCTGTGGTACACTGTAATTTCATTTTCCACAGAAAAAGGAAGTGGTGGCTTCTCCTTCATTTCTAAGGATGGCACATTTATTAACACTAGCTATAGGTCTCCAAGTTAAAGATGCTATCTTAGGCATTAAAAGTCTTAGAAATAAGGGAAATGATGGTAAAAGGTAATGCATAATTCTGAATAAGTTGGATTTCTTGTCTTTTTCAAGGACACTAATTCTATAAGAAGTAAAGACTAAATAAAGATTTTAAATGGTATCCTTACAAAAAGGGGCCAAAGAGGACTAATTTTTATTTATTAAATTTTCCCATATATAACATGAAATGACTAGAATGGTACATATTTCAGTATGCAAGTTTTTCTAAGCATAAAAAAATAAATAGAAAAAAAACTATGTTTTTCCTTTGCTTGTTGTTTAGGTATTTCTTAGTCTTTTCTTTATAAACTCATCAAGATATTCTTTGACCTCTTTGACCAATTAGTTACAGATAAATAATTTGTACATTTAGCTTCAAAATGAGAATGAAATCTTTTGCATTCTTCACCATCTACTGAATCATATCTAATAATTAGAGAGTAAACAAGGTTATTATTTGATGAGCTTCATATTGTAGATTAATTAATACTGAAAAAAGGTTTAATGGGAAAAATTGAAAAAAGAGCCAAAAATATTTCTTACATATTAATTATGTACTTTTGAAAGTTGATCCTGCTGGCATTAATTCATATTATGAAGGGAGAAAGCTTCTACATTCTCTAGTAAGAGTCTTTTTACAGAGAATGTGTTAGGAAAAATATTATTATTCATGCATGGTTTGTCCATTTCAGAAAAAGAATTCTAGAAAATACCACCAAAACAGCCTTTTTGTTTTAAAGACAACACAACATTAGAACATACCTCACAAGAAGATAGCAAATGAAGCCAATGTAAAATTTGAATTCATATAAAAGTTTATAGAACAATATAATGTGCTAGTTAATTGGAACCTCATGTTTCATGATTTCTGACTTAAAATTTGTTTTCTAGTGTTTCTATGTGATCATTAATTTTGTAAAACACAGATCTTAAGGCCTTCAGAAAAATAGTACATAAGAGCATGTAAGCAGTCATGGCTATTTGGGGAGTAGAAAAGGCAAACCGGTCTTTGTGGAAACCACTAAATTCCCCCTTTATATCCTTTACTCTTACTACTCAATCCAAAGATTAGTAGAAAACTAAGTAGATCATAATTGGGTGAATACATTTATCCATTACCTTAGACTTTTATTCAACAGAAAGACTTCCTTGAGCCCCCAGCTTCGATATGAACTTTCATATATGTCCTCTTCTCTTTCTACCCATGCATCATATAAATACCCTTCTGTTTGTCTCCCTCCCTCTCCATCTATCAGACAATGACTTTAATGAGGGCCAACACTATGTTTTAGATATCATTGTTTACCAATTCCTGTTCTATTCATTCATCAATAAATACTGATGATCATGTGCTAAGTCCTACTAAATGTCAGGCAATATGATGAGCTGTGATAGAATAGAGGAGAAGAGAGGGCAGAGGAGAATTAGCAATATAAGATGTTAGGAGGAGTTTGTGATTGATTATATGTGGGGGAGGTGAATGTGGTAGAGGAAACCAGGGTGACTCCCAAGGGCTCAATTTGATTGCCTGTATAGATTGTTGAATTAGTAACCAAATAGAAAATACAAAAGAAAAAGAAGGCTATGGATGGTGGGGAGAGGAGAATAAGAAAGCAACTGCTTCAGTTTGGGCTATATTGAGTTTAAAATGACTGAGATACCCAAGTGAAGAATACTTGTGAGCAATTGCAAATGTGGGTCTAGATCTCTGGAGCGTGGAAATCCAGACTGGAGAGGTTTCCGTAAGAGTGTATGAGATTGATATAATCTAAATAAGCCAGTGCACAACCTTATTTGCCAGGCAGGTAAAGAAACAGAAGAATCTCTTAGAGAAGTCAGGAGAGAAGCAGGAGAGCAAGATACCATGGTGGCCAAACAAGGATTGAGTTTGAACATGTGGCAAAGACAGACATTTTCTACTGATGGAACATATGTGAATACAAGTTACATGGGTGTGAAATAAGCTAAATGAAATTATGAATGCTTTTTATTAGATTTATATTTGTTACACACTAAATGCCAGAGCTTAGCCTGTCTGGAGTTTTACAAAATCTAATTAAGTTACAAGTGCTTTGTAACAAACTGTGTGTTTGAAAACAAGTCTCTTTTGTTTCTTTATTTTTTTTTCTTTATTTGTAGAATAAATAGATTTGGGAAAATGATCTAACTGCTCCCTCCTACCTCTTATATTCTACATATAGAATTGGAAACATGCAGGAAAGTACTCTTTGTCAGAAGCAGTCTCCTAACAAATAAAAGTAGACAAATAGAGCCATAATATGTCAAATTCATATGACATAATCAGAAAATCAGCCATACAAGAGAAAAGTTGAGATTGTAAGAATAGGAAAGTTAGAGAGTAACTCTTACAGTTTTTGATTCTACTGGATGAGTCAATTTCTTTATATAACAATGGGAAACCAAACAAATACGTCTATAATCAGTTTATTGGCATTTTTTCTCATGAGCTTAATCTAAATAGCATGTTTATAATTGCTACACCCAGAACTGAAGGAAAAAATGGTTAAATCTAGATAAGGTCAGATAAACTTGGTGCATCGTATCATTATTACTGGGCAATGTTAGTATCCCCACAGGGGAAAGGAAAGAAAGACCTATGTGTGTTGATTTCTACACAGTTAAATAATATTTACCAAAACCCAAGAAACTTTCTTAGCCAAAGTGATTCTGGATGACTTTCTGGATGTTAGCAGTACCATGAAGGCCCAGTGGTATTAGTACATAGGATGCCAGGGCCAAGACGATCAAGAGAGGGATGAGAAGAGGAATCGTTATTATCCAAAGGCATTTGTACCTGATGATAATTATCCCCAGGTATTCTGGTTAATATGTTTTCAGCAGAAACTTATGGAATAAACAGCTGTCATTGATATGTGCCATGAGAATGAATGCTTTGCTCAGCCAGAGAAACAATGGGGAAGTCAGTGAACCAGTATGTGCTTATACCTTAGGAAAGCAAATACTTTCCATTGAGCTTACAGAGAAAATTAAAACCAGGAAAGATTTTCTTGGAAAATATTAGAAATCTCAAACACATACAGAAATATTCATTGAGAATCACATAAATATTTGTTATAAAATTAAAATATTAATAACTTTTCATTCATTATATAATTTCCATCTATTAAATCTTGAATTATGAAAATAAATTACACTCTGCTTTACATGTAGGGATAAAAATAAAACTGTGACATACTGGCAAGACCAGGTTTTGCATCTCTAATGTGATGTGAAAAGAAGCCTGTGGCTGCTGCATCCAAATTGCTGGCATCAATGCTCACAGACACACAGGTTGCTTCTGATCAAAAAATGCCCTTGTGTTTTGCCTTCAGTACTTCCATTGATATATATGTTAAAGAAATCTTGCAACTATAGATCTTAAGAGAAAACTAGTAGATAATCTAATTTATTTTGAGACTCCAAATAGGTCTACATTTAAAGTATATGTATGTGTGTATTTATGAGAGAGAGAGAGAGAAGGAGAGAAAGAGAGAGAGAGTGATGTAGGGGATAAGACCCAAAATATAGAAGAAAGCCATGTGCTTCTGTCTTCCCCTGAATGTGCAAGAAACATATTAAGCGAATACAATTTACCCAGAAAATGTTAGCTTAAGCAGCATGTTTCTAAGAAGATTGATAAGGGAAATAAAGTTATATCCACTATCCATTGTTTATTCATTCATTCAACAGTATATATTACATACCTACCATCTGTGTTATTGAATGATAATGATGATGTTAATGAAATTACATATCTTCTAAGGTTGGTTTTAGATAGAACAGTATGAAATTGCCAATATATGATTTTTTTTTTACCAGAAAAAAAGCTATTTCATATGGTTGAACCTATTATTTGATTTATCACTAAGGACCCTAAAGATAAATTCAGTGGCCTGTAAAGACAGTTTAAGAAAAGCACAAATTTTATATGAATCCAAATAATGGTATATAAATTTAAGCTTTGATGATGCTTTATAAATGAACACAAAGTATATCAATTTACCCAAAATAATAATTCTTAAAATCTGAGCCAAGCAAGGAGTTGCTTCTTTTGATTGCCAAAATAAGAACAACAGGATGAGATTTCTTGTTGGAAAGTTATCGCTTACAAAACTTGTTGGATTAAACAGTTCCAATAAGTTTTAGCTAAAGCATTTAAAACGTTAACCTATCTATAGCAACTATTTATAGCAACTTCAAACCTTTCTAAATTTAATGTTTTTAGATGAAAGCATTGATCCTAGCATGCTTTGTAAAACAGCATCCCTACTGGGCAATGTCATTAGAGTGATAGTCCTACTGGAAGAGAAACCAGTCCAATTTATTGACTGATGATCCTAATATAGTAATAGATGCTTCTAAGGCTCAGCTTGAATTTTAAAAAATGATTTCATGCATAGCTGATACTGTACTCAGCTATCTGAGGTGTTTTGGCACTAAATGAATTTTCACATAAATTGCTACTCTGGGAATAAAACTAGTATATATATAAAGCCTTATATATTTTTGACCTTCCACATGGGCATTCAAAAACTTCAATTGTGTCTTTATATTATACTTAACTGTAATAGTATTTCTTCAAAAGGGAGAGGGTAGGAGGGGAGAGAATTGCATGGAAAAGTGCACATTAGGGAGAATTAACAGTTTTTAATAAGGGGAGCTTGTGTTCTGCATCACACTGAATTCTCATCTTATGCATTTTGGTGAGTATGCATGTATTATAATTGTACTGGTTGCTTGCTATATAATTTACCACAGAACACGTTGCACATACAGATTGTTAAATTGATTCACTAGATATGAGGCATTTAGGAAAATCAGCTAGTGACAGTCAACCAAATCCAAAGGCATTTCTAAAAATATTGATGGAAAACTTGCTTAAGTAAATAGCTTCCATTTCTCTTTCAACATTAATTTTCAAATTGGGTAGCATAAGGACTAACTTTAAAATGGTTGAATTCTATTTTGAAAATAAACACTTGCATTAAAAATTAGGTTATTTTTAAAGGTGAATTATTTTTATGTTATCTCTCTGAGCAGAGCATAAGACTTATTTATTTATTTGTTTGTTCATTTGCTCTGCTAGGCCAAGAATTCAAAATAGGTTACCAGTAAAGGAAGAGGATTTTGCCAAGTGTTGTAAGAGTTTTATCTAGGAGCCCTATAAAAAGCTTTCATTTGGGAAAACCAGCTGAGATTCAACAGTCATAAAATTTATAGGTAGAATTTTTTTAAAAATCTAATCATACAAAATCTCCAGAGATCCATTGTCATTTTCCATAAGAAGGTTTCCTCCCACTCTATTCATTCAGCCCCATTTACCTCCCAGTTCTTTATAGAGAGTTATGCCAAAGGGAGATTCCAGGTTAATTTAACTTTTCTTTTTTTTTTTT
>JAQZBX010001007.1:0-42042 GCA_029593785.1 Cabassous unicinctus | reverse complement strand
CATCTTCCTATAAAAGCTACACAGGAAGAATAAGTGGAAAACAGGGCAAAGAGGACAAGTCATCCAAGAGCTCTAGGAGAACCTAAGAAGGAGGGTACTAGAAACAAAAGGCTCTTAATTTTCTGTTCCTTTGACCAGAAATTAGAATCTCCTAGTAATTGTGCCTTTGCCATGGCTAACATTAGCATGTTTAAGGGTAAGAATGAGGTCTGAGAAGGGAGGTGGAGTTGAGCTTTTTGTGCTAACCCCAGAGATGAGACTGTATGGGCCTACAGATGGAGAGCTAGAAAAGCTCAGGAGAGCTCATGGTGTATTGGGGGAAGATTCTGTTGCTAGTTCAAGAAGAGTTCCTAGACTGAGTAATCAGTGGTCAAGGGGTTTGCATGAAATGCCACTGACCTGAATGTAAAGATCAATCTAGATAGAAAAGGGACAGAGGAAAACAAATGAAACTCTGACTAAGACAAAGGTCCATTAGTAAAGATGGAACTAAATATAAGGCATAAATAAATGGGAATCTTACTACAAATCTTGATAAAGTTGTGTTGAGAGAAATCTAAGGGATGATAAACCTACTAAATAGGTCTTACACTGTGTAGGAAAAGAGTGCATGAATTTCAACAGGAAACAAAAATTTTTTAAAAAAAGGAATTGAGTATCCCTAAATGAATGTGTGGACCTGTGATGATGAAGATAGAGTATAGCATATTAATGCTCCATTAATGTGGTGTGGTAGTTTGAAGCTGTATGTATCTCAGAAAAAACATGTTCTTAAAATTAATCCATTCCTGTGGATGTGAACCCATTGTAAGTAGAACTTTTTGATGAGGTTACTTCAGTTAAGGCATAGCCCAACTCAATAAAAATGGGTCTTAATCCTATTGCTGTAACCCTTTATACGTATAATAAAATTCAGACTTTAGATGGAGGGAAAGCACAAGAAGCAAGAAGGTGAACATCAATGGTACCTGGAAGAAAAGGGAGAGAAAAGGAGATGCCAGCATGTGCCTTGCCATATGGCCAACTAAGACCAAGGATCGCTGGCAGTCAGCCCCAAAATGCCAGTCTTTGGGGAGCAGGCATCACCTTGATGACACCTTGATTTGGACTTTCTTTTAGTCTCAAAACCATGATCAAATTCCCATTGTTTAAGCCGACCCATTTTATGATATTTGCTTGGGCAGTTCAGGAAACTAAAACATATGGTAAACTGAGCCCTCTGAACTTCAGTTTTCTCTTCTACAAAAAGAGAGAGATTGAACTTGATGATTTAAGTTTCTTAAGGTTTACAAAACCTTTAAAATTCATATCATTAAACTGAGTTGAATAATGGGGCTTTTTTTTTTTTTTTTTTTTTTTTTTTTTTTTTTTTTTTTTTTTTTTCAACTCTGAGATTTTATCATGAGGAAAAAGCTTTTGCTAAAGTATAACAAAGACACTATGTGAAGATGGACTGAAGAGTATAAAAGGCAGAAAACCCCTATCTCTCAATTGGTGGTAGTTGAAATCCATAATTGACGATCCTTCTATTGGGAAGTATTGTCCTCTAAGTCAGTGCTTTCCAATTTAATGTGCATACTAATCATGTGAGGCTATTGTCAAAATTCTATTCAGTAGGTCTTGGGTTGGGGACTAAGATTTGTATTTCTAACAAGCTCTCATGTGATGTTAGTAAGTACCACTTTGTTGTCATATACAAGTGTACATTACATTCTGAAGGTTTAAAGTGAAAACAGGAAATCATATTTATATATATATATATCATATTTATTCATAAATCAGACTATGGGCAATCTTGACAATCCTATTCATCCAGAACTAGGTCTGCATATAGAAGGCTATCTTTAAGCAAAAAAGGGGAAAAGGAGTGTCAAGACTTAAGTAAAGAAATAAAAAAGACTCTACTGACTTAGATTTTTATGTGAAAAATTAAGACCACTGGTTTTTAAATATCAGTTTTCAGATTTCCTCTTATGATTTAGTTAATCTTAGTGGAAGACACTTTATAAGTTACAAGGAGAGGAAGGGAAATGGTTAAAGTAGACACACTAAGAAATGACTGTTGATAGTGATGGAGGAAGTTGAAGAATCAGAATCTAGAAATGCACAGCCATCCAGAAGGCATTCAGTGGGTAGCCTAACACACACAAACAACATGTTACCTCCCAGTAGATTTATTTTCTTAAATGTAGGACAATAGTTATGACCCCTGCATCATCAAAATAATCATTGGAGTGGATAAATCAGTGGACTATTCAATGCATTTTAGAAAAATTACCACACAAAATGTCAAAAAAATTTTATATAGTTTTATAATTAATGGATGTATTTTCACTATCTTGAAAATTTTCTCATCCAGAACATTTCATTCACCAGGGAAAATACACAAAAGAGATGTCAGCATAAATACATACTCTTATGCTGCCTTTAGGCATAATTCAATCAATTTTATTAGATTCAAAATAAACTTCATTCTCTGAAGATTGTGCTGGCATAGAGGAAAAATTTATTATTATAAAAATATTTTCTAGGTATTTTTTCAATATATCACTTGAAACCGCTTTGCTGGTTCACCACTTAATGATTTTCACCTGTATTATTTTTTACATTCCAGTCGTTGTGTCAATAACACTTAATGAAGTAGAACTAGTGCTGATGCTATCAGTTCCTATCATTCAGATGTGGTTCCAATGTACATTTTAAGATATTTTGTTTACCTAGCAAAGAAACTAAGAAGGAGTTTGAAAAGTGAAGCTCAGAAGTATATTATGTCTTTGGCTGCAAGCTGCCTCTCTGTCAAAAGTTTTATTAAGACTTTCTAGGTCTTTCTTATTTAAGCATTGCAGTCAAGTTTTTAACATCACAAAAACTTGCCATCTGTTTGAGCCTTTTCTGCTCCTACTGTTCCACAAACATTCAGTTGATGTCTTAGTACCAGACAGAGTAATGTCAAGTGACTATTCTTGAAAAAAATGTTTTAGCACTTCAAGAATGAAATCCTGTAAATAAAGGTATCTGCTCATATTTGTTTTGTGGCACAGAATCCTCTTAGTCTGTAGTACTTTCAACAACATGAGTAAAAGTATTGTTCTTTCTTAAGTAAACATGTATGCCCTGCTATGCTTTAGTCACATATATTTTCTATTTTCTGCAGCTGGTTGAGATATTAACATGTGTGTTTGTGTGTTTGGGAGGGGTAATTGAGAAGAAAGTAGGATACAGGATTGTGGTTTCTAAATGTTCTATCCACTTAAAATTAAGTTAAAAATATGCCTCTATTGCTCTACTTCTTTCTTCATCTATTGCACTGGACTGAATATATCTTGGGTGTATTTTGTGTTCTTGGTACTAACCTTTGATCTTAGCTGAGTAGCTATTATATTTGAATCTGTGTAGACTCTTTAAAGATGTATTGATTTATTTATACCCCCTCCCCCCATTGTTTTATGCTCTCTGTGTGTTCTTCTGTGTCTGCTTGTCTTCTCTTTAGGGGGCACTGGGAACCGATCCTGGGACCTTCTGGAGTGGGAGAGAGGTGCTCAATCTCTTGTGCCACCTCAGCTCCCTGGTCTGCTGCATTTCTTATTGTCTCTCCTTTGTGTCTCTTTATGTTGTGTCATCTTGCTGTGCCAGCTCTTCACGCAGGCCAGCACTCCTGCATGGGTTAACACTCCACATGGGCCAGCTCTCCACTCGGGTCAGCTCACCACATGGGCCAGCTTGCCTTTCATCAGGAGGCCCTGGGAATTGAACCCTGGGCTCTCATATGGTAGACAGAAGCCCAGTCGCTTGAGCTACTTCCGTTTCCCTGTGTAGACTCATAAAATTGAAAAACGAAGTGCCAATATCTGCAATCTCTATCTAATAATAACCTGCAATTTGAATAAAGATCAATAGAGGGAAATTTTCCATAGTAAAAGCAACTGGTAGCATAGTAATACCTACCTTGAATATCATGTATCCTTGTGTTTATACTCAGGGCATTTATACATTACATGAAAAGTTATATAGAATGTGTCTGGGACATTGTGGAAAAGAATACTTGTCACTAATAAGTTACATACATCTAACTAGAAATGCTATCACCTATGCAAATCTCAAATAGCTAAATTTATTACTGATAGTACCATTTCATCTCTTGATGAAGAACTCTTCTCCCCATGGGTTCATAAAGAGAAAAAAATATACAGAATTTTTAAAAAGGAGGAATGATTAGGGGTGATTTCTTTGGATATTGATAAAAATATTTCTATCAATATATCTCATTATTCGAGTAAGTACAAGACTGCCATGCATCAAATGTCTAAAAGTTCAAAACGTTTGCCTGGGGGGGAAAATTGAAAATTGTAGATATTCATAAGTTTATTGGGGGAATAAGAGATGATAGCCCTCTAAGTCCTTATCATAATTTTTATTTGAATGTGTTAGAATACAAACATAACCTTGTCCAGATTTTTCTATATAAACTGTTCATCTAAACAAAATAGAACTATTGACTTATGTTAAACTAGATTTCTAAGACATTATCAGTCTGTGCTTGTTCCCCTCTAGTCATCTATATTGGTAGATGTTTTCAAACTGTAATCCAGCATATTTCAAACAAATGTGGGTGGTAACATTTGAATCAACATGTTTTCGTAAAGGAAAACAGGATAATAGGTTAGTGATGTAATTATATCATAAATTGGGAACAAGTTGTTCTTTTCTTAATTTTTCCCACTTAACAAGCATTTATTCATAACTATGGGATCAAAAAAGGGAAAGAAAAAAAAAAGCAAGAAAAATCAAGCAAGGAGAAAGGTAGGCATAGAGGTAACAATATTTGTCCTCTAAAAACACTCACTTTTTCAAAACTTAAAGTCTAAACTTAAAGCCATGTCTCATTTTCCTTATTGTAAAATGGAAGCATTTTTTCTTTGCCAATTGCATGCTAGAAAGAAGGGTCAGCAAGGCTATCTCTGTAAGTTTGGGGCCCTTTAGGGAAAAAAAAATGTATGCTTTGTATAAAATTGGTCTAATTTCCCTTTCTCAAGTTATAATTTCCTAGAATAAAGGTCGCTAGTTTGACAAATTCTAGATTGTAGCAAAGGATCTTTTATTTGGTAATGGAGGTTCTTCCCTTTCCCTCCCTCCCTCCCTCTGTCTCTTCCTTCCTTCCGTTTTTCACTCTAAGCAGCAACTCATTTACCCAAGAAGAAGGAAAAAGAATGAACACAGGAAAAAAAGGCCTGCTCTCTTTTGAGAAAGATATGCCAATTTGCCAAGCAACAATGCATTCCCTTTACCCTTATGATGCCCCTATCTATCTATCTTCCCTCTTATTCTTATTACTTCTCCCAGATGCCTTCCTTCTCTTTGGCACATCAATGCCGTTTTTCTCCTTCTTTCAAAAGCTTTCCTAACTCACTCTTTACTCATTCAGGCTGGGAGAAATCTTTTTGCCTGAAAGCTTTGAACATTTTATAACCTCTTCACCAAAATAACAACACTTCTTTCATGTCTGAAGGACATCTGAGGTGACCAGCTCGTGATAACTGTGTGATCTCTTTGCCACTGCACCTGACACAGCATTCCACATAAGAAAGCTGGAGCAACCACACAGTGACTTAGCTCTTTGGTTTCTCCTCCTTTGGTGCTGCAAGTCCTTGAAGCCACTTAGAAGCTGGCAGGTTTCTAGAATTTTCTGTAAGCAGTGATCTCTCTAATATGAACTGTAGCATAAAAAAGACATTTTGGTGTGTAGAGAGGAGAATGAACAAAGTGAAACTTGTTTTATCCTACATGGGGAGAAAAGAACAAGAAGATGGGTGAGACAGGAAGAGAATCTGTAAAAGACATAGTCCTGGTTGAAAAAAAAAGATAGACTCAAACTCAGACAATGGGGTTTTTCCCATTTGAAAAGGAAAAAAGTAACATAAATAGTAAGTTATTTTTATATAAAGAAAGGTATGCAAAGCAGGGTGGAATGCATTTTACTCAGCAAGAGCTCAGTATCAGTTTATGTCTAAAATTATCAAACAAGATCTAAGTGCCATTTACTATCTATGGCTGCAAATAAATGATTAATTGAAAATGGGTTGATGACTACATGTAAAGGTAAAAGAAGAGTTGAGAGTATTAAAAATTATAGCTTTACAAAGTATGTCTTAAGTTAAACAATGCATATAAACTTTTTACAAATGGGAACTAAACTAGTTCTGATTTTGCTATCTCTTGTTTGTTTGGTTTGCTTCCTAACTTTCAACAATTGGCTGTTCTCAAAGCCTAAATATCTCCATTCATTATAACCTTCAGATGCTTAGCAGAAGTGGTGGTGAATTCACTTAAACTCTCTTTTGAAACTTAAACGACCTATGAGAAGATAAATACAAGCAGAAAATGGTTTTTATACATATGAAGCATGCACAGCATAACAATACTCAAGTCCAGCAATATGTTGTGTGGTTTCTAAACCTTCAATACTGTTTGTTACATAAAGAAGTAAATCTTAAATTTGCAAATCAAGTGAATGATTTCAAAGGCAATGGGTTTAGTTTATATAGAACTCTGCTAGTATGCATGTTTAAATTGCACAGCAGTATTTTATATTATTGTCTTAAAGCCATTCAAATGGATTGATAGACTTTTAAAAAAGAAAGGCATTTCGGATACCAGAATTTATAGAGCTTTGCTCTTTATTTTGTGTGTGCAAAAAAAGGGAGAAAGATGGGGAAGGGATAGAAAAAAGGGGAGGAAAAGTTAATACTTTAACACTTGCAGCTAAAAAACGGCTTTTAAAAACACTTTCTGTCCTCAGTGTCTGAAAAGTAAATAAATGTATATGTTATCCTCCCACATTGTCTTCAGTTTTGTCACACTTGGTGTACAGTCACCATAGACATCGCTCCACTTGTTCTCTTTCATTCCCCATTCTCCACAAGGCTTTTTGTTATTCTCCTTGTTAAGCACATTAACAGAACAGGGTGAGTGAGATACATGGCTATTTTCAGGTAATAGATGTCTATCGTGAAGAGATTACTTCTTGATCTACCCAGTGCAACCAGAAATTCTAGTTGTCCAATTTTTTATAAAAAATTTATATTTACATATTTACAAAACTTATGTATGTATTTGTATGTTTATTTCGCAGGAAATATAAGGAAGAAATAAGAAAGAGTAATGAGGAGTAGTAAAGATTAGCCCTCAAATATAGAAAGAACTTAATAGGTTTTTTCCATATCCTCTTTCACCACATTATTTCTTTCTAACTATTCTTAGTAGCTAAAGAAAAAATTCTTCTACTCTAGTTTTGAACTTGAATCAATGAAGAAAAGGAAGTTTTATAGAACCTTTTAAGGAAAATCACTCATAAAATGTATTTCCCATGTAAATCCAGAAGCCCATGAGATGTTTTCTTCTTATTTTCTTTAAACAACAAAGAATCATTCTCACTAGGAAAGGAGGTCTTTTAAAAAGGTAACAGAATCTATTGAAAATAAAAAACGATTTCTCTCTAGACACTAAACAGAATGAGGAGATGGAGAAGAAAGAGAAGTATTCCCAAGCCATTTAGGACTATAAGAAATTTCTTCTAAGTTCTTTGCGTCTTTTTATTTGAACCTTTATCTAACTCAGAATTGATTACACCATAATTTACAATAACATGAAATGTAAAATACGCTATCTTTTTCAGAGAAAATGCCTTATTGGATATATGTTGCACTTTAGTTTATCTTGGTTTTTTGTTTTTTTTTTTTTGAGTGATAACTGCAAAGGTAGTTAAAAATAAAGTTCCTATAAAAATTCCTATAAAAATAAATGTGCTAGGATGCTTTCCTGATGTCTTCATTCCTTATAGCCCAATAAACACCCACCTAAAGTTTCGTAATTGCATTTCCATTTTCAAATATTCTGCCCTGCTGTCAGCTTAACTACATTCATATTTGTCAGGCTGTGGCCTAGTTTTTTATTTGGAAGATATGGTCATTGAATCCATTTGTTGCCAAAGAGAATTTCCTTGGATCTTAATGTTAGGAAGGAGAAAATCAGACTAACCTTTGTGAAACGCCTACCATGTGCCAAGGAATATAACAGGTTTCTTCCATTCGTCTACTAACACTTAGAGCTACTTTGAACAATAGATACAAGTATGCCCATTTTACAGATTATGAAGTAGAGGCATAGAAATTCAAAAACTTCTTATTCAAAGTTATGCAGCTAGGATGTCATGGTGCTGGGGTCCAAAACAAATTATCTAAGTGCCAATCCTCTGGAATATTTCCTAAATGTCTATAAATTATGCCTCACTGTTCTGTATTGCCTGGTCAGACAAACTAAAGTGTTTGCCATCAGAATCAACAGGAAGTTTTCTAAAAATTAAATGTGTGACTACTGTGCTAAGAAGTTCAGGACCCAGATCAACATTAAAAGGAGAAGAAGAATAACAATACAATTTGTCCATGTTTGATAGCCTTGTTCTTCCCATCTTGCAGTTTATCGGTCTGTCAAATGTGTGTGTGCTTTTTTTTTTTTTATCTATATGCTTATTAGTATTATATACTTTACCAGTCTTGGGAGAATGTAATATAAGATATTACCTTTGTCCCACAAGTGAAGATTCTAGGAGTGTTCCCATTTTCATAATATCTCAAGGGTTTATGCCTGGTACTCCACTCTGCAAAATAGGCAAGTAGCTGTTAAATCAAGTAAAGCACTCCCATGTAAAACAGCTTCAGAGGTACAATATGGTCCAGATATGAAACAAAGGTTCAAATGAAAACATTAAGGTTAGCAATTAAGATGGCCCCTTGCTAAATCCCTACTTTATTATGAGGTACAATAAAACAATATGGGCTATTGTACAATGCCTTTATTTTTTTTCTCCCCTTAGATTTAGTTCCATCAAAACTGCTCTAAAATAGAGTGAAACAGTTTCTCCAGTACGCTAGATAAATATTTTAAGGGGCTGTTAATCTTGATATGTGTTCAAAATGACATTATATGTTAAGCAATAGAATAAATGCAACTTATGCCACTTTTCTTTAGGCAAATGAATAGCAATAAAATACAATAGTACAATATCAGTAGATTATTTGTGAGTTGATAAAAGTGATTAAAATGTAACAGCCAAATAGAAATAATGTTTAAATCACTGTAAAAACCCAAGCTAAGTAGATTTTTCAAAATCATGTGGAGTAGAAATACCCTATCTTTCACATCTATGAGCTAGAAAATCAATTTAAATATATAAGTATTTCATACCATCTAAGGGAAAGTGATTTTAGGTAAGAGGAGACAAAAAAATTGATAAGTGAATGATAAATTAAGACAAAAGATGAGACTAGAAATTTAAATTATAGCTAAAGATTTTAGAAATTATGCAGTTTTTCTTCATACTATAACATAACCGGCTTAGTAAATGATTACAGTGATCCAGTTATGAGCTATGCTTTGTTGATTCTTTCCACATTGGAGGCCAAAAATCTCACAAAATTTTTTACTTTCCAACCATGTATAGAAAAGTCCTTTAATCCTATCTTGCAAGAGAACAAAAAATGCCTTAAAAATGTGTTCTGTAAATCAGTTCATGTCTGTTCTTCTACATATCAATTAATTTGTGTTCGATGATTAAAATCTGGTGAGGGATGGAAGGATCCTTGTTTGATGTAATTAGTCTATCAAGTTTAAATGCAAATGATTAAGTGGGGTAAACATTAGCAGAGAAGGCAAACAGAACCAAATGCATTTCCTCACGGTCCTCTGACAGAAAGCTGATGCAATCTCTAGGGAGAACGGAGCTTACTCAAATCAATCAAAGTTCAAATATGGCTACCCCTTTCTTCTGCATTCTCCACCCTTTTTTTCTTAACTCTAGGAATCCACAGGGTGAACTATTTTTTAAAATTGGATTTCTAGATTGCTATACCCTTAATGGATACTGGCTCCTTTAAAGTAATATAATATCTGCTCTTTTACCTAGCAACCCCTTTGTTTTTCACAACCAATTTGTAGAAGGTCAGTGTACTGTGGATTGGCTTCTCTCATACACTCTATGCAGGCTCCTCTATAACAGGTTTTGTTAAGGCTCATATTGATTAAAATCTCTCAGTTCACGCCTTAAATATTATACCTGATTCACCACCACAGTTTATACATTGACAATAGAATTTCTTCTCTATAATTCTATTTCCAATGCTAAATATGTTCATCATCATGAATATGCCATGAGAATAAATTTGCAAATATTTAAGCCAATTTCTTCTAACCCAGAGAAAAAGAATACATCACTTTTTGTAAAGTATAAACATGGTGCAAAGTTGTTGTACTGAAGAGCTACAAATCTGACTTTTCTAAAGTGAGATATATACACTATTTTATTCCATTAGGTAATGTTTCATTAAAATAAAGTATAATATCTTGTTCCATATTCCCTCTGTTCCAAGGTGTCCATTTGACAAACAAAAAAATGCACTAAAGAATGTAATAAAGCAATCTTTTTTTTCTGTACTCTCAACTCCTAAAAAGAATTTGATATCAAGTCAAAGCGGGTACTCACTCAAATGCCAAAATATTTGGTAGTCACTGTGTTGATTACTTGAATTCAGAGTATTTGGAGTGAATAGTAATAGGTCTTTTTAGTCACACCACCACTTAGAAGTGATCAATTTAGCAAATCTTGCCTTGTCAGAAAGCTACAAGTGAAATACCTATGCTGACTTAATCACACATTTATTGCAATTTATATTAGGCTGGGAGAAAACTGGAAGCACAAAAAATGCCATACTTCTTTAGTATTAATATGCAAAGAATGACTAATTTTTCCTGTAGTCATTTCTTTCCTCCCACTTTCCCTCCCTCCCTCCTTCCTCCCTTCTTTTCCTTTTTCAAAGAATTCTATATTTTCAAGATACAGGTTTTATACAAATTGTGGGTGATTAGATGGCATTAAAAAAATCTCCTTTTTAAAATGTTCTCTCTCCAATTTTAGAAACTATGGAGAAAATGCTGATACAATGTTTACAGTTTAATAGTGGGAAAGGTAATCTCTTTATTCATGCTTCATTGTGTTTAATAGTACATACACACTTGAAAATATATCAGCACCATCATACCACTTATGCCAAACTTAAAAAAAAAAAAAAACAACTCAAGATTCTAAAGATATAAGGCAATTTAGAACAAGTGCATGGTGTGGTGTTAGTAAGAATATTTGACTGAGAATCAAGAAGTCATTTCCTAAACCCAGTTCTGCCTTTATCATTTAAAATTCTCTGGTCCTCAGCTTCCTTGCTTATATGATGAGTGACATGCATTAAATAATCTCTAAGGTCATTTCTCATTCTAAAGTACAACATCTCTAAATTATTATGTATTTCCTTATAAAAGTGCAACAACAGTCCTGGAGGATGCTTATCTGCCAACTTCAACCTTATGGACCCCAGCCAAGAGCCCGTGGGAAACACAAAGAGGATCTGAACAGCCAAAATAAATGCTGATGCCCACAAACCAAACTTTACTCCTAAGGAAACTTCTTGGAACCCTCACTCAGAGACTGCTCTTTAAATAGGATCTCTTCTTGGTTTGATTACCATGGTTTCAAAGGCCTGGCATTTTATGGGCAAATTGGAAAAGGACAGTGAAACTCTTCTAAAATGGAGCAATGTATGCAAAGTGCTTTGTAGAATATGAAGTTCTGTGCAGATGTGAGCTGTTGTCTTGAACAAAAGTGACAACAGACAGATAGAGTGAGAGAAAAGATGGACAAATCATGAATTTTAAAATCCTGATGGGGTGGGGCCCTTTTTTGTACTGGCAAATAGCTTTAATTACTTCAGTAGCTTCTAAGAACCTCACTGAATTATAGCAAAATATGTGGTCATCAAAGTGACTGAGTTATCAGGAAAATATTCAGTTAGATTCTAAATAATATTTGGTTTAAGAGATTACATATTTAGAAAGTAAATTGACGTATCATAAAAATGTTAGTTATTATCATATCACTTGATTTGAAGTCAGGATAGTATACAGTGTGGTCCAAAATTTTTTCATATAATTGAAAATTAAAAATCTACATGGTACCAAAAGGGTTAGATTTCAATTACTTGGAAAATTGCATCTATCCCACTTTTTCCTATGATCTTAAATACATGAAATGTTACTTTAATTTTGAAATGCAGTTAATTATTATCTCTAATAGCATTGATTAAGATAAAATAATATTAATTCATTTTGTTCCATATTTAAACAAAATGCTTGGATCAGACTTTCTACAACATGGTTTATGAACTCACAAGCTTATTGTGATAGTACTCTTGAAGAGATATAAAACATGGTACATGCCAATATTCAAAACATATTACAAGTTCCAGTAATACAATAAAATTTTTTTCCAGTCCAGACATAAAAGTAATATGGCTTCAAATCCCAGCTGAAAATTAAATACATGCTTTTCTCATATTGGTAAATGTGAATTCTAGAATATTTAAGCCTCACTTTATATCATATTATGTATGAATAAACTGAGTCCCAGAAAAACAAGGTCACAATGATTTAGAGGTAAGAATGAGACATGAACTTGGTTTTCTTAGACATCCACAACTGTCTTCTTTCAACTGTGAGTTATAGAACTTATTTTATGCTGAATGATAGTATAGATATTTTTACCATCTTCTGTAGAACTTCAATGCCAGGCAACATTTTTAAAGATGAAGACCTGGGTGGCCATCACAGTCCATCCTGGAGGCTTACAGCCATGATTTTGGAAATCATTTTCCAAAGTTGGGGCATTTAAGGAGAGTACACAGAGGCAGAATCCCAAAGAACCTCTGAATGGTGAAAAGGAGAAAGGCCATGAGCCAGGCTGGTGCAGGTCTGTAGGTTGGATTGACTTCCCGGCATAGCAGAGCACAGCTTGCTCACGTACCCTTTTGTAGACAGCTGGGAAGGACCGACAGGAATGACAGAGGCTGCTAACTTCTAGCTACCAGTAACTTGAAAGAGATATTTGAAAGATATAGAAGTACTATTTTCTACTCACTTCCTGTAAAGAAGAGGCATTGTGCATCAAGTTAAAACTGAACTTTACCAGTAATAAAGTTGATAGCAATATAGGCTTTGGGTGGGTATCTTTGGCCACACTATCACCCTGAACTGGAGTGTTTAAACAGAAATGCAATGGCTTTGCACTTTATTTCAGGGATTTGTGGGGGATCCTTAATCTACTCATCAGTGTTTTCTTTGGAAACAGCTCTCAGGTCCCTAATGAACTAAAAAAAACTTCTTGAAAAAAGAAAAAGGAGTAGTGACTGAAAGTACAATATTCTAGGCCTTTTCTTTTAAATTTCATTTTTGTCCTTCCTTTGTCACAAAACTCAGTTGGTGAGCACAAAGTTAAAAAAGCAAAAACAAAAACAAATATTTCTGTAGAACTGTTTAAGCTACGGTTTTGGGTTTTTCTCTTTCTGTAGTGTGTAGTGTATTCTGAAAGGGCCTTGAATGTGTTAAAGCTAAAATTCATTTTACATTAACAAGTTTAGAAATCCAGGCACCTAACACCACCAGAGTTAATATTTGCTTTGGACTGTTCTGCTTATTTAGTCTCAAGCTTTTCCAAAAGAGCTAACACAAAAAGGCAGCTTTCCTATTTGCCTTGCGAGTGTGTGATTTCACACATAGTGTAGATGTGCTTCTACAGAGACGAAGTATTAGCTGTTCTGCGGGTGAGCAGTGTGCTTAGCTATGTTGAGAAATGTGAACTTTGTAGTTGCAGGATGCAGCAAAATTACTGAAGCTCATATCGATTCCACTTTGGAAATATCTCCTCTTCAACATGCCTCCTCTTCTCCATTCCCACTGCCCTAGTTAACTTTCATTACATAGCCTTCTAAGCATTACATCTTTCCAACAGGGTTATCTTCCCCTACTCCCTCCTCCTGCTGGTTATTCTCCAACTACTAGCAAAGATAACTTTTAATAACAAAAAATCTGACCTCTTCACTGCCATCCTTATACCAAAAATCCTTTTATTGCCTCCACATTCCTTATAGGATAAAGTCCAAATTCTTTGTTATTACTTATGGGTTTTCAAAGTATTACCCAAAAGCTACCTTCCTGGTTGTAATTCCTTCCATTGTCTCTTCCATGCCCTAAACCTCAGCTACACTGATGAACAAGATTATGCCTTTTGCTCCCAGTCTTTCTGGTACATTTAATTTCCTTCATTCTTTTTTTCACTTGACAAAATCTTCATCTAAGACTCAATGTAAGTATCCCTCTTGAGACAGGATCTTCTCCAGCCTAGTGTTTACTCCTGCTCCTACAACGTTGGACATATAATCGCTTTGATGTCACTAAATGAAAGACAGAGTTATAATAGCTAACATTTATTAAGCACTTAATGTATGAAAAGCACTCTTTTAAGCACTTACACATGGTGATTAATTTAATATCCATGATAATCTTATGAGCTTGATTCTGTTATTATTGTCCATTTTACAGTTGAGAAACATGAGCACTAGTAGGCTAAGTAACTCTCTGGAGGCCTCCAGATTATTAGCAGCAGAGCCTCGATTCACACCCAGGCAGTCTGAGTCGAGAGAACAGGTCTTAAGTACTGCGCTGTGCTACTAATTGCATCCATTTGTGTCTTCTATATTTCTAAGCCCTTGGAAGAAATGATTTATTTATGTTTTATGCCCAGCAGCAATAGTATCTGACATATTATAGCTAATCAATAGCATTATATCAAAGTTATTGAAATTAATGTGAATCTGAGTCTTTTGTTTTCCAGGAAATTTGATTTTCAACAATTTAGAGGAAATAAAATTCTAAGATTTCTTTTTTTAAAATATCTTTATTACAAACCAATTTCTAAGTCCCATGTACATACTTAAGGTGATATTCAATTTTTTAAAAAGATTTATTTATTCCACCCCCCACCCCCATTGTTTTGTACTCGCTGTCTGCTCTCTGCGTGCTCTTCTATGTCTGCTTGTCTTCTCTTTAGGCAGCACCAGGAACCAATCCTGGGACCTTCCGGAGTGGGAGAGAGGTGCTCACCTCAGCTCCCTGGTCTGCTGTGTCTCTCATTGTCTCTCCTCTGTGTCTCTTTTTGTTGCATCATCTTGCTGCACCAGCACTCCTGCATGGGCCAACACTACGCATAGACCAGCTCTCAGTGTGGGCCAGCTTGCCTTTCACCAGGAGGCCCCAGGAATCAAACCCTGAACCTCCTATATTGTAGACGGGAGCCTAATCACTTAAGCCACATCTGTTTCCTTCCAAGATTTCTATCAAGAAAAAAATTAATAAATGCTTAATGCAGGTCAATATTTTTTAAAAAAATATTTAATTCTAATTCAATGCACACTGTGACTCTTGAATTTAGCAATAGCTTTTACAGTTTCTTGATTATATCAACAATATTGGATGAATGCTTACTTAATATTTTTTTAAGTTCTGTTCATCAGACACCATCAATTTTACATTTTTAATAGATTGCATTGGCTTTTCTACATACAATCATACATTGACTTATAGCTACAAAGGTTTTAGAATGACTAGGATACTTCCATAATGGTATCTTTCTGAACTGTATCTGTATCAGTTCTTTCATTGGCCATATATGTTTACCT
This sequence comes from Cabassous unicinctus, assembly GCA_029593785.1. NCBI lineage: Eukaryota > Metazoa > Chordata > Mammalia > Cingulata > Chlamyphoridae > Cabassous > Cabassous unicinctus. The sequence continues at coordinate 26,431 of JAQZBX010001007.1, read as the reverse complement.
TAGTGCTGGTAGGTAATATATTGTATGAGAAATTTTCTTTGTAGAATAGCTTCCAGTTTTTAAAGTTAGAGATAAAAATCTATGGCTTTCTGAATAACAAGCTCTCTAAAGTCATGCTAGATACCTTGAAGGATTTAATAAATACTTATTGGTTGAACATGTACCAATAATCTTATTTGTATGTTAAGGCTGTCTGCAATTCACAAAACATAAAGAAAAAAATTAGAATTGTTTCCAGGGAAGTTCTTGTCATTCTGCTACAATACACAGAGAGGTAGAATTGTGGTTGAACACACCCTTATAGCATATTTCTGTAGGAGTCTTAAGGGAATAAACTCAAAAATTACTGCAGGGTTTTCAGACAGTGATAGTCTAAACATTTCAATCTTTTCTCTTTGATTTGTTTGCTTGGTTTCCTATTAATTACTTCCTGGGGGGAGGAGAAGATTTAGGAGTACTCTCAATGATAAAATTCAAAAGAGATTCATAAACAAAACACAGGATATAATCTGAAGCCCTGCTGGGAGTCTTCCAGCTCTTCTCTATGACCTGGTATCCTTTTAATGTGAGGAACTGTGAACTTTTTTTAACCTAACGACACTATTGTCTTTAAAAGCTGTTAAAAATGGCAGAGCCTGAGAAGTGATATTATAGCATTCAGTTAGGGGAATTTTGAGTGTCATTATCTCTCTAAGCAGTAACCATGAACAAATTATCAAATTCATTGTCTTAAATGGAAGATGAACCAAATATATTAGCACCTCAGTGTGACTGAGAATATGGGGAAACATAATCATAAAACAGCAATTGCTGGTCTGCAGCACGGCCACCCAGGACACTCTGTTCATCAGACGTCTTGGTGCTATTGGAAAGCCAGCACCTGCTGAGATCAGCTACTTAGATACTGGGATGCAAATGGTCGCCTTTGCTGATGGAAGCCAAAGCTTTGTCTTTGAAGATTTTTATGTCCTTCCCTCCGCCTAAACAAAGGGGATTTAGCTGAGACTGTCTAAATATAGATTGTATTCCATGGGTTGTAGAAACTATGTGTATCAAGTTTTAAAAGTCATAATTGTAAAAAGTATTTTTATTGGAGTGGAAAAGGCACAAATTTTGAAATCAGAAGTCTTGGCATTTAATTTCATTCAATATTTTTTTTCTCGGGGGTTTAATGTGTTACCTCTATGGTGCAGGGTGTGAGAAATGCATAGATAACGTTACACCATCTAATTGAGTACCTTGACTACATTAAAAAGCTCCATTAGACCTTTGGTTCCCGGTCTGTAAGATGCTTTGTTTCTAGGTTTTGGGGGAGTTTTCTATTTTATTTTGAGAAGGAGCTGAGCTATCATGGACAGGACTCAGTGTATTTCCCAACAATAAATATTCAATTGCTACATATATTCCATTGAAAAAGAAGTGTTCATTTTTTGTTTCCTTTTAAGAGCCTCCAAACTATAGTTAATTTTTAATATCTGAGTTTAAATATGGAAAACATTTTATTAATTGTCAAACAATATTCTTATTAGATATAATATATTTAATATAAAATGAAATAAGAAATGCAGTCATTTTCTGTATATGTAATAGTGACGAGAATTGGACTTGAACTGAGAATTAATTTTGAGCCCCTGCTCCACTACATACTGGTTTAGTAATATTGGCTTAGTCTCTTGGCTTTGTAGGGCAAACAGTTTCTTATCAGTAAAATGAAATGTTATTAATATTTGTTCACCATATAGGTCTTTTTTTGCTCATCACACAGTTTGTGTGAGGTCCAAATGCAAAAATGAACAATGCATATAAAAGATTATTGTAAGCTACAAAGCACCATAAAATGTCCATTATTTTTTATTACTATTGCTATAATGTGTTTTTTTATTTTTAAGTTAGTTATCCTCTTATTGGATGAAAGTATACTATTTCCAGTACATCCATTTAGAAATCCTAATTTTCTAGAAACTGATACTGCTAAGGTCAGAGGAGGGTTAATATAGTTATGACCTGCCTAATTTCCTCCATGTGATAGTCAGGATAGTCTGAGAAGCAGATGCCAATGTGGATTAAACGTGCAAGGGTTATATTAGGGGAAACAACTATGTGAGGGAAAAAAATATGGAGGGAGCTGGGTACTGGGAAAAGCCCCAGACCGCAATGCAAGTCTCACCCAGAGTGAGAGAGAGAGGAGGACGCTTGGGTGGAAGCCTCCTCAATTGCCATGCAGTCTAAGAAAGGTTCAGGAAGGCCTTAGGGCATCCTTGAGTCATAGTCAGTCCTCAGAGGAGTCTGTCTCCCAGAAACTTGCCTGCCTTAGCATTTCTGCTGTGTTCAGTCATTAACTGGGAACAGCCAGTGGGAAGTGTTTCCTTGGCACAATCCTGGTGATGGATATTAGATTGCAACAGCTGAGGTCCTTAGTAAGTTATATTCCCTGCATTTGGGGGTCTGTGAGGGTGGATATTCATGTCCACCACACTCGGCAAACATTTTTTTCCTGGGCAACAAATAAAGAAAAAGAAGCATTTATTTAGTGAATGGATTGGTTTTGCTTAATTAAGGAGGTGAAGGGTATGAGACAGAGTCAGGTGAGTTTTGATGCAAACTTAAACAATCAAGAAAGCCAACTGAATTCAGGTGATTTTCAGATAAAGTGTTCATGTGTAGGTTATAATAACTGTCCACAAGCTCAATTTCTAGTGTAATCACATTCTATAGAAGTGCCATGTTCCTGCTTTAAGGAATTCCTTCCCTTCTCTCCATTCTTCCCCTCCTCCCTTCCTTCCTTCCTTCCCCTCCCTCCCTCCCTCTTTCTTTCTTTCCTTCTTTCTCTCTCTTTCTTTCTCTTTTTCTTTCTTTCTTTCTTTCTCCCTGATAGTCTTCCAAAATTCTTCTGAGGACATTAAACCATTTCCTAAATTAACAACATAAATATGGTATATTTCCAAGTTCCAATTAGCCTCTGGGGTTATCAGATGATGTTTATAGATAGTTAAGATTTTTGGGAAAAGTTTCAAGGAGGGAAAAGGCAATTTCTGGCCCAGATTTCACAGGATCTTACCCTTAGAAATTATAAAACTACCTTTCAGTACAACTTCCTATATTTCTGATTTCTACTTATTGCCTTCCTAAATGATCTTGTTCTTTTTCCTACTTTTCCTCCCACTCATCAATTAAGTATAATGACTGTCAGGGATAATGGAATATATGAAAAGTCATTGTTAAAATATTAATAGATGACAGTATTGTCTAAGTTCAGTGCGTTTCAGAGTTACTCCATTGAGTTCCCACTGTAGGAAAGCTACAATGGATATAGCTCTCCATGGTCACTGGGTCCTGGAAATGGCACACTATCTCTGAAGGCAGGAACGTGATTTCACCTTTAAATAGTGGATTATGCTGATATCCTATGTGTATGCATCTGTTTTAATTTTTAATTTTATCTCTTCTGTGGATTTGTGCTCTTTTAAAAAGTTTATCTTGAGTAAACATTGCTGTTTTTCTTTCCCTCTCAAGTTAGAAAACTAGCTCTTGTGGTAAGCTGAGTTTAGTTCTTAAAGTAAGGGGGAAATGCCAAAGAAAGCCATCATTTTCTTCCTATAGCCTTAATTTATACTGCAATCCCCTCTGGGGAACTGTCAATTAAAAGCATGGAATTTACAAAAATCTAAGTCCCTGAAGTCAGCAAGCAAGCTGCACTGAATATGTGGGGAAACCTATTAAATAGCTCTTTAACCTTTATTACTTACTGTGTTTGATTTTACAATTCTATATCCTCAAGAGACTTAGGCAATGCTAATTGGGATTCTTGTGAAGAAAAGAGCAAAAAGCTATTTCAATTGATGTAAATATTTTTAGTTCTAAGTTAGATATGCAATATGTAATATAGCAGATGCTAACATACTGACAAGATTGCTCAAACGAGTATAGAAGCAAAAGTCTGCTATTCTGTTCATTCAGTAGCTCTAACAAGTCATTTCTCTTCCTATTAATCCACTACTTCAATTATGAAACAAAATTCTACAGGTCTGTATGTAATTCTCATGTTGTTGGATATTACTTTTAATGCTAAAGCAATACAGTTAGTGCAAGTTATTAACATGCTGTCTGTGAAAACAATGATGATCTTATCGGCTACACATTTTTGTGACATACATTTTTCATAGGCATTTTGAGGAAGATTAAAGCTAGTAGGAATTTAGTGTTTTGGGGATTTGGAAGCATTATCAAAGACAGTTTTAAAATATCTCAAATCAAGAGGTATTTTTGTTCTCATGACATTAAATCACTTGCAGAAAACAAATTTAATAATGTCACAATAACTATGACCTCGTTCTGAAGACAGAGTCTAGTCTAAATTCCAAAAGTTTCCATTACTTCAGATGATGCAATTAAAGCCTTTTGTGAAACGTTGTGCCTGTTTTCTTATCGAGAGTGTCTTCATGAATATAATACAGTTATTCTTCTTACTGAAATAATTGAATTTTATTCATAATTCCAGTTCAACTTATTTGTTAAAATGCACAGAAAACTTAATTTTTCTCCATTTTGAATAGAACTGATTCTCTCAAATAGTTAAACCTGAACTTTGATGCAGAGAAAATGTCCAGAGCAATGGAGCATAAATATATTCATCTTTCCTTCACATTATTTTAACCTGGAGAGTGTTAAAATATTAGTTTCTTCTACCCACCTCTTAACTAGTTCCCGAATTAAATCCTTAGGATTTGGATACAGACAATTAAAGAACTAATACAAGAAATTGAGTTGGGAGTGCAGCATAGAAGGAAAATAATATCTTAACATTATGTTAATTGTATTGACTAATTGTATAGCTGAGAAAGAAGGCATCTTAAAGACCCAGCCTCAATTTCTAGATAATTAGGTTAAGTATGATAGTAGAAAATAGTCAACTTCATGAATTTCAATTAACATAAATTATTAATTGCATAAATACTTCTTGTTATAATGAGCAAAAATATATAGTGTAAAGGAAAACATGCATAAACATCACTCTTATTAGTCTCCTTCACTATAAAAGCTACTTTAAAATAAAATACAGAATATTATATTCTTGTCATTTTTAATTTTGGCTTCAATGTATCCCTGTGCCCTCATCCACCCACATACATGTCCACACAGAACATGAAGAGGTTTATTGAAATTTGTCCTCATGAAGGGACCTGTGCCCAGCCACATTGGCATAGACCTCACAGCTTAGTCAAACACTCATCACTTAGGAATGATGACTTGGTAACACAGAAGTCCTGTTGTGGGACAAGTGTGTGGGAATCCCTGTCACCTCCTTAGAAGAAAGACAGTGAGGATAGCTGTCAAAGTAATCCTAAGGTGTAGTGCTTTTTGTGACATTTGAAATATAAGTCTAGATCTGTGAGAGTATATTCCATTTAAAAACTTTTTTAAAGGCAAATATAGCATTTCTTGGACAATATTAAGGTATTGATTTCTCATCTCCACAGTCTCACCCCCACCCACTTGCTGGGCTCTGGAGAATTTTAAAGAATAGTATATGGTTTTCTGGAATGTTAAATTTAGAGAAAAGAATATGAACAAGTTGATCATATAGATTTCCTTTCAATTTAGTGCAGTAATGTTTTAATTTTACCTGTTATTATTTTACCTGTTATTTACCTGTTAATGTTTTAATTTTACCTGATTGACCTATAAAGTGCGGCAAGAATTTCAAAATGAATAAAATATAAACTTCTCCCTCAAAGACCTTGCAGTATAGTGGAGGAATTAAACTGATAATTTCCTTTTTATAAAAAATAAATTAAACTTTTTAAGACATTAAAAGATATATATTACTAGCATTATAACGCCTTGAGAGGTTTGTTTGCTTGTTTTTTCCTGTTGCATTGCCTCCTTAGAATAGTGCTTGGGACAGAATAGGCACTCAGTAGTCTTGAATGAATGAATAATAAATGAATGGTAAAAATTATAAATACCGAAATACACAAAGTAAAAAAAAAACATATATTTGGCTCTCATTTCTTTTCAATGGGCCATTGATTGTGTGAACATATGCTTTATTTATTATTTATTTTTGTATATATGTATCATTTGTACGAGTACAGTAGATCTGCACAGTTGCTGATCTAAATTTCATGAAGTACCTCTCAAAAATAAATCCACAACTTAAATCAATTCTGTTTGTTTAAAATAATTTCTAAATAAAAATTGTGCTTATAATTTTAAATGACCCCAAATAAAATCCAAATGCTAGTATCAGTGATGAAAATTAAGGGAAATTAAAGGGGTCTAACTTTTTTTTTTTTTTTTTTGCATTTTGTTAGGGAAATTTTATGTGCACTTATGAATTGGGAACAACGTAAGTTTGGAACATATTCCAAGTAGTATTCAAGGATCTACTCTCTAGAAATCACTATTAAAAAAATAGCTGTTTGTCATAAGAGAGACAGCCAAGTATCACTTGGTGCCTCTACATAGTCTGTGCCTGTGACAGCAGGTTCAGTAGCCCTTATCTTCCTATCTATAGAAACCTTAATTCAATATCCACATCAAATGAAATTTCCTCCAAGAAGCCTTGTCAATAATCTCAGGCTAATTGCTAGGATTCCTTTCTTTGCTTTCTCACAGAACTTAATTTACCTATTAAGTAGCTCGTACAAATGCCATCTTGTTCTTTGATAACAAGGAACCCAGTATTTTATTTGTATATTCACACACACACAAAGCACACCTTCCACTTTGCATATAGTAGGTGTTGAATAAATATTTGATGTGTGAGTGAATGTACAAACAGATGATTTTTGAGATAGACCTTATAAGGATATATATGTATTTAGCCAGAGTTGATGGACCCAAGGAATGATAAATTTGAAGTAGAAAAGCGGAAGAGCCTAAACTAATTGCTAAGAATTGTGAATTATCCAGCCTCATAGACCATTCCATGCTTGTTGTATATTGAATATCATGAGAATAATTTTATAGTATAATGAGATATCAGGCAATGATAAATTAAGGAGGCAATTTTCTGCACATAATGCAAAAGTACTCTACTTTTAAAATGTCATTGTTTACATATATCTCCTGACTATGACATAATGTGGATTATTTAAATGATCTGTAAACTAACAAAGAGATAAAGATTTACAGCGTTATAAGATACCAAACTTGGAAGTAAAATAAAGAGCACATATATTAAAACATACTCCTAGGTACTAACAATATTTTTTTAATTTAGTAAGATGAGCCTTTTCCCTCTACATGTTATTCCATAGTGGCCCAACTGTTTATCTAATATATAAAATAATGCATTTTTAAACCTGTAGAAACTGGTGGAAGAAACAGAAAGGAATATTTACCATTTTGCTTATTTGTAAGCATTACTCAATTGTACCTAATGTTTGTATGACACTTGGGAAAGGCAATGCAGAAAGTAAATTGAAAAAACATATCCCTACTTCAGGTTCAACAAAGACTGAACTTGGCCTTCAAGTTTGTTAAAGGGAAATTGACAAAGAAAAACAAAGCGAGGGGGAAAAAAAACCACCTTGTTTTCTGTTCCTTAAAAATGTCATGGGATTTCATCAGATGTTTTCTCTCATCCACCATCCATTCCAAATTACTTGAGAATTACAGGTCCACATTCACACCCAAAATCTTATTATATATGGTACAACCTTGACCAAAAAAAAAAAAAAAAAAAATCTTCAACTCTTGTTCAATACAATAAAAGTATTGGAGGAATTGTGAAGTAAACTTTGTATCATTGAATCATAAAATCATAGATTTGGATGACACTTTAAAGGCATCTACTCTGCCCCCTATCTGTAGATCAATATTTTAATTTATCATATTAAATAAAAATGCATGTGATATGTATAGTTTAGAAAGTTTATATAGTGTGTATAATTTGTACTTGATTGTGGTGCCTGAAGTAGATTTGTAAAAAAATAATATTTTTGTCATTTCTAAAAAGACATATTGGGAATGAAATTCTCATTCAGGAACCATTCCCCCTATATATCATTTAATATAATATATGATATTTCTATGAGAAAAATTTGAATTTTGTCATTTTCCATTATAGTACCTTTTCTGAAGCATAATCAGGTATCATTAAATATCATTTCTACCTCCATCTCTTCAGTTGTATTCAGTGATTATTTAGTCTCACACTAAAATTCTATTTTACTTAAGATAACTTTATTGGAAACCACGGTTTTGTTGCATTAAAGAAACCAATAGGTGAAGGTCTAAACCAGTGGTTCTCAACTGGATGTGTATTGGGAGACGCAATTTTTCTCTCCAGGGGACGTTTGGCAATGTGTGGAGGCACTAGATTGCCGTAACTGGGGGCAGAGCGCTGCTGACACCTAATGGGTAGAGGCTAGGGATGCTGCTAAACATCCTGCAACACACAGGACAACCTACCAAATAAAGATTTATTCAGCTCAGTAGTGCTGAGATTGAGAAAGCCTGCTATAAACTGATTTTAGAAAATATTTACATGTTTTAATTAGAGTTGCTTTTATTCTAATTCAGTGATAAAGTGAATAGGAACACTAGTGTGTTTACCTGTCAAAATTAGTCATATAAAATATCTGAGGATAAATTTCTCATTTCTACCTACCCCTTCCTAAATATTTCGTTTGTGCAAATGAATCTACAAATGTCTATAAAACTGGATTTTCTTCTACATTCTTCATGGCTGTATCTATTCTTATATCGTAAGCTCTGAGCCAGTTGTAATCGTGGATTACAACTTCTCTGACACCTGGTACCTACAGGAGGCACCTACAGAGCTCAAGAAATGCTTTTAAGGATGACGATGCTATTAAAGTATCAGTGCAATAAATGATTATTAACCATACAAAATTACAGCATGTAAAAATACACATTCTATTCTTATCCTATTTTCTATACCATTCACTGTTCTTCTGTTTGAAATGCTTTGGCAAATTCTGAATTTTAAGCTACCCCAGCTCAAATGTCTGTATATCAGCAATGCAAAAAGAATGATTCCACTGGACTTGATAGTCCTTAAAAATTAGTTTATATGGAGAATGTATTTCTCATCAAATATGACCAAAATTATTACATACATTATAATAATTTCAATTAGAAATAAATATTATTTGCCTAACTTCAAAAATTTACCACAGTCAGTTTCGATGCCTCTTTAAATCGTTTCCTATGTACAAAATGCATGATGATAACTAACTTGTACAGTCACTGGCCTGAGATTTTATATGTCAGAATTATTTGGTTGAGAGATTGTTCTTATGCTGTGCTTACCCCATTGTATTTCCACTAAGTTCTCCTACTTAGCCTTTCTAGTGCTATTCTTCTTTATACTTTTATAATAACCCTTTATTTTAAAATGCCTACATAATTACATGCTGCTTCTCAAGTATAACACATTTTTGTATTTTATTGTATATGAGGACATTTTGATAGGAACATATAATAATAATAATTCACAATCATACCTAACATTTATATAGCACATTTAATACATTAGGTTTCTAGCCCTGTTTGAGGTGTATGGCATATGCATGTGCACAGAGAAATAATATGCACCACACACAAATGAACACACTGGTGCACATAGGCATACTCCTTTTACATTCTACCTTTAGCCTTCAAGGAAGGCTAGCATAGGCATTCTGCATTGGCAACAGTGCCCAATAATCTCTAGGCTACAAAATCATGAATAATTTAACCAACTTATATTACAGGGAGAAAATTGCAGGGGCATTCTAGTAAGCTAAATTCAATTCAGACTTGGCAAGTCAAAGATTAAAAGCTTTCTTCTATGAAAGGTGTAAACAGAATCATTCGTGTTGACAGGTACTTTAGGTCTTGCTGGCACTTCATCTCAAAGATTTAGAAATTGGAACACTAATTCATCACCAAATCACAGTGGCCTTTGTAGCCACTTTATCCTCAGGGGTTTAAAGATTTCAGCTCTTCCACAGGCCCAAGGCTTTAGTCTTTCTCTCAGATGAACCTGGGACTCAGTATACTCCTACCATAAGAAGGAAGTTGATGATTATAACAAACTTGAAAACGGATTCAAAAACAATCATGATTATGGCTCCTAATTCCATTCTTTCTGCCCGAGGTCTGTGGACCAGTGCTTATGTTTTTAAGTGTTGGCCTTTTACCTGCTGCCCTCATTCTTGTTATCATATCTATTTCTGCCACGCTTCTGCTCTTCAGCGTCCTGTCTACATTGTCCTGGCTGATTTTGAATTTTGAGCTGTCATTAAAAGACCAAGATGTTATTAATGGGGGAAAATGTGAGAGAGGGAAAGGTGGAGTATATGGGAATCCCCTATATTTTTGATGTAACATTTCTGTAATCTAAAACTTCTTTTTTAAAAAGTTTAAAAAAATTTCTATAGGAAAGAAAAAAGAAAAATAATCAGTGAGAGAGAGCAGAGCATTAAGTTTTTGGAGAATTTTCTTATTGCCCTGTGCTTGGCAAATGATTCATCTCCTTGGTATCTAAGCTCTGTAAACTGTTTTCACCTTGACCGACCGTGGAAGGACCATCAATTGTCAAAGGAAGGTGTGCTTGTTTGATGATGGGAGACAAATAGAAATGCATTTCTGGACATAATTTAAGGTACAAATCCAGAACATCCTAGAGTTTTTTACATAATCAAGAGCCTTGCTAAAAACTGTTGAAGAATAAGATATTAAATCACAAAATGGTTTCCTAGGCTTGGTCAACCTGCATCTGTGTGTGGTGCCTGAACAGATCTTAAAATTCATGGTAGAAGTTCCACATTTAGGAGTTAAATTATCATAGAAAGGGGAGCGGATGTAGCTTATGGTTGAGTGCCTGTTTCCCATGCAGGATGTCCTGGGTTCAATCCCTAATACCTCCTTTAAAAATATATATATCATAGAAAGCAAATGCTGTATTGTGGAATGAAGCAATTTCTTAACTGTCATTTGCATGTTTGAAACCACATTTCTAAACCCCCAAAACTTTTATTTTAACAAGTCTGAAGAGATTATTTCTTCATTTCTAGTCTTAATGCTTTGCTATAGTCTGAAGTAAAAAGGGATTAAAGATACTGTTTGGGGAAAAATTGTTATTTTTCATATGTACATGAAACATGGTTCTGGTTTCTTGTTTGCAACATTTTTGTTTACTGGGGCAAAATTGCTTAAAGAGAAAGTAGCCTCCTAAATTGAAAGAATTTTAAAATAGAAATTTTAGTATCTTTTTTCCTTAAGAGTAATAATTTTTCTATATATAAAATTTTTTTTATACATTGTGATTGATGGACATCAGTGAAAGATGGTATCCACCCTGCTCTGTTTGTTCAAAAAGTCATAAAATGGTTTTATTTATAGTTTGCAGATTGTCCTTGTTTTGCACGTTACCACCACCTGGTGGACAATGTATTATTTAATTTTTTTTTTCCAACAGTAAAAACAATCCCTTTACACTCTGTATCCAAATATGACATATTTTTAGAGATACATCATCTTTATAGCATTAAATGTTAAAGATCTATATAGACAAAATAGGGTATAAAAATATATGAAATGTTTCCTAAGTACTGTTGCCAATAGAAATAACCATTGTTGTTTTTTTTTTTAAACAATATGAAAACATACAGATTTGAATATCATGTTATGTTTGAATGGAAGAAATTTTCCCATAATTTAATCATTTATATTTTACACTTTTTTAAAATAAAAAATTAAACAAGACCAGTCTAGTTTTTTATACCATGGTAGCACATTGTGATTTATTAGGTTGTCTCTCAAAAATGCAGGATAATAACTTTGTAAACAATACTGTTAAAGAATTTTCATACTAGAAATTCTTATCATGTTGATAGTTTATGCAAAATTAAATTTAAAACTTGTATTTGAATTCATGCTATTATAAAATAAGTCATTTTTATATTCATTTTTTCTCTTATAAATAAAATTCAGCTGCAGTCTTATGTATATTAGTCCTTGGTTTTTAACAGATTTGGGATTTTCCAGAAGATAAATTTGACAATATTTTCAAATGAAAACACAAATATATTTAAAGTTAGGTCTGAGAATTTTAGACATGTTAATCTTTGTATGGTCCCATATTTCTATGAACTAAAATGAAAGAGACAATCCACCCACAGATTCAATGTGTTACTTTCTATTCCTTGGTAAAATTAAGGTCTATAAATTTGAACTGTATGACATTCAAATGCTTAGTAGCTATTAATTTTTAAATAATCTTGAACTTATTTGTAATTAAAGATCAAGAGTATTATAATAGAGAAACTTCATTAAGACATGCATCTTGAACTAAATTTATTTACTTTGTTGCTTCAAGAAAATACTTAAAATCATCTTTCTCTTTTCTCTAAAGGCCTAGGATGGTATACTGTAAATTCAGCATATGGAGATACTATTATCATGCCTTGTCGACTTGATATACCTCAGAACCTCATGTTTGGCAAATGGAAATATGTAAGTGTGACCTACCTTGAACTTGGTTAATTGCCTCCAGTTTTTAAAATAAAATCACTTCTGTCAGTTTCATATTAACATAATGGCAATATTCAACTGTGGTACAAATGTAGGAAGGTAGAATTAATCTGTTAAATATGCAAAAGAATAATTCCCAAGTCTAATATAACAAATGCTATTTTAAAATAAAGCCAATAAACACGTAATTCTTAGCTCATATTAGTGTGAAATAGTCATCATTAAGTGTGAGAGGCAGAGAAATATGCAGAGTTCCAAACTAAAATCTGTAGGGCATAGAACTGAGTTTAGTGGAGAACAGCAATGTTTCTCCACGTACTCATTTTCTGCTTGATGTGGCTATTACAAAACCAAGATATACCAGTAGCCAGGGCGCCCAAGTACTCATTGAGAATTAGTCATCTCTTCCTGTTATCTAGCTCATGATCAGTAATTTTGAACTATTGCTGGTTTCATTAGAGAAGCAGAAGTTGGAAGTTAAGATCTGTGAGAGCTGGGTCTATTAGCACCTCCAAAATTCCAAGGTATTGGGAAACTATCACATAACTCACCTGTTGGATCAAACTTTCTCCCAAAATAAATGGAATACAGGTGTTGGGAAACTTCTGTGATCACAGAAAATTCTGACTATAATCCAGGGAATAATTTTCACCTAAACTGAATTAGTGCAATGGAATCAGAAACTAAACAGTGATGGCAATTTTCAAATTGTTAGATAAGCAAAAGAGTTTCAGCCTATAAACTATTGAGATGTATCTGAGGTTCCATGTGCTTTAAAAACAGTCTTGATTTGCAGAAATAGTGCTCAATTTAATAAAACTCCTGAAAGATAAGTAAAAGGTTTGGGAAAAATAAAAGGAAGCAAGCATTGAGAAATGTTGGGCTAGATTCTTCCCTACCCACAGTAAGCTCCCTGTGAATGGAAATCACAGACCTTTTGTGCACTCCTTCCAACCCACTTTTGCCGCCTCTTTGCCAGCATTTCCCACAGTACCTGGAGAAGAAGAAGTATCCAACAGTTATCAAGAACTGTATAGTGTAATCTTAATGGAGCCAGGCTGCTGAGCTCAAATCTCAACCTACTAGTTGGAAACTTGGACAAGTTATTTAACCAAGCTCTGCCTCCATTGTCTAATCTGTAAATGGGCTCAATATGGTAACTCTAATTTACAGGATCTTTACAAGTATTAAATCAATTAATGCATGGAAAGCCCAAAGAAAGTGCCTGCCATATAGTTAAGGGCTCAAAAATTAATAAATATTATTAATTGCATAAGTGAATTAATACTAAAACTTAAGGTAACATTTCCTTAATGAAGGAATAATTTAAGGGAAGGATTTGCATTGTAAGCCTGTAATAAAATTAAAAGATTTAAGAAGAATATTATTGATGTATTTAGATATTCAACGGACTAAAACTTTTGGCCTCCTCGTTTGAATTAATAATCAGTATTTTTTTTTTAAACTTAAGTTCCCATAATACATTAAGATTTGCCATGCACTTTAACATGTTTTATCATGTTTTATTTCCTTAAAGGCCTTGTGAAGTAGAAGAGGGATTGGACCCTATTTTAGATTAAATTGTTTATTAGGTAAGAGAATTTTTGTGGGAACAAAAAAAAGAAACACACTGTATGTCTTAGTGTTCTTGGCATAATTTTATCTGCCAAGTTATACTTTATAAGATTTTATATGTAAGCCTTTTTTTTTTTTTGCCAAGTTTTATAACTCAGATAGAAAAACCAACGATTTTAGTGATAAATCTGATTCTATTGCTTAGAGGACATGGTTGGTTTACAAGGGCAAATATTGTCCCTCCATGAAGACTCATTAAACTATGTGATGTATCGAGGTCAGCTATGTCACTTTTGATGGAAAGGTGTGGAAATTTAAGGTATGTGGATTAAAATCCAGAATATGCCAAAGATTCTTACCCAGGATTTCTAAGTCACTGTTTGCAGCCCCAAAACATGCTTTCTGTAATGGTAATCTGATTATCATTTTGTACATTTGTACATTTGTTTTTATCTTTTTTCCCTTTTTCTCTTTTATATTAGATATAAGACAAACCCTTGTCAGTTACAAAACAATCACTAATCCTTCCTCCAGATACAAGATACAAGCTCAGTTTCCAAGATTCTGTTCTTTCATTTTCATGTAAACCAATCCTTGTAAGAGAATTTACAGCTTTTCCTCTTAGGAAGAGTAATTTCCTATAACCGAAGATTTATGTGAGGCTCATATCCAAAATTATTATATGTGACCAATAAGTATAAATATTGGTGGAAGAGCATGGCCAAGGAAATTTTGCTATCCTGGATATAATCCTGAAACATTTGAATATGCTGGTTTTTAAAATGTGTTATTATTTTTAATTTTTAGGAAAAGCCCGATGGCTCCCCTGTATTTATTGCCTTCAGGTCTTCTACGAAGAAAAGCGTGCAGTATGATGATGTACCAGAATACAAAGACAGATTGAGCCTCTCAGAAAACTACACTTTGTCTATCAGTAATGCAAGGATCAGTGATGAAAAGAGATTTGTGTGCATGCTAGTAACTGAGAACAACGTGTTTGAGGCATCTACAGTAGTCAAGGTGTTCAGTAAGTAGTCTGCAGTATACCTGCTAAGTGGGATTGATGGCTGGGACTAGAAAGGTTCTTTAGAAAGAACTCTCTGTAGTGTCTCTACAGTGGTATCTATGTAAGAAAACTTCTAGAGATCTTCATTCTGCTCATGCATGCTGTCAGCAAGAAACACAAAAAGGCTGAAATTCAAAATAGGAGATTTGCAGTGAGGAACTAAAACATAGTCTCTTGTTTTGTTGGGTAAAATTTCCTATGATAAAAAGTACTACTAAGTGATAATTGGCATGTGATCTTTAACTTTCACTGATATGCACAAATAAATGTTCTGCAATATATGATATATACACAGATAAATGGTATATAAATAAAATCATGCATACGTATATATTAGGTTAAACCATATGAAATTGCTATTCTTTATATTTAAAAACAATCATATATAGGCAAATCGAAACTATCTTATCACCTAGAGGTGTAAACTTTCAATTTTTATAAATAAAGAGACACACACATATCCTGGCATTTAATGCTTATTAATTTTAGCTCTTTAAATTATTCAGTTGGTTTAGAAAATTTCCCTAAAATAAAGAAGCGCACTACACCCTGAAGGATGAGATTGTGGGATATACCTAGGGGAAAAAGTAAAGTAAGGTTGGGGGAAGAGAGAGTTGTGGAAAAGTTGGAGTAATTACTGTAGTCAACATGGCAAAGTTACTTTGCCTAACGATAATATATAGTTGATGTTGCTTTGCAAATAACTATGTAAATGAATGACTTGAGATGTCCTAATTAAAGCATCTTTTAAAATTCAAATAAAAAGTCCCAACTCAGTTACATCATACAATTTTAGAAATTATAGGAGGAAAAATTGGTCTCATAAGTTTCAGAGTGCCAGTCTTTTCTAATTAGGGGAGAAGGTTTCACTCTGCAACTTTTTTCACTCTGCTTTGTGATAACTTGGCAGCACCTAGAAATTATTAAAATAAATAGAGAAGAAAGAAACCCAGAGGGCCTTCCAAATGCAGCAAGTAACCATGGATTATTCTAGTTTCTCTTATAAAAAATAGCCTATGCAACTAAGTAGGACTTTTCCTTAAGTATTTATATGGACTTCAAAGCACCTATGGACTCATGACGCAAGTTCAAAGAGAGCTTATACTATCAAAGGAAACCTTTGTTCTCCAGAGGAATCTTGTAAAAGTATATTACATGTTTCAGTTGATTAGCTTTTGGTTTGGAAAGCCCTTTCCAGAAACCATCCACGCTTCTCTATCATTTTATGAAACAAATCAATTCCCTTTCCATTAAACACCCCCAAGTAATCTTCATCTTATGTTTGCCAGTGGTCCATGTATTTTTTCCTTTCTTTATTTCACCTTGATGTTTTTAAGGAAGAATGATGGTGCACTGCTCAAGATACTCTTTCTAAAGAGAGCAACCGAAAAATCTTGATCATAGGTCATGATGTCATAAACATAGCCAAACATCAAGAATGTGCCACAGTAAACTCAGAGACCAAGGCACATTCTCCAATGGTTATGTGTATTAATTTTACACTGGCAGGTTTCCTTTCTATGGTTAAAATTACAGAATATCAAGATTGTATACAAGGAAGTTGGAAAATATCCAGGTTGTTCCGTTTAGAAGAATCATTTGCGATGCTTTTCTAAATATCCCTTTTTTAACAACAACAACAAAAAATTGCCATACCTCAATCTGAAAAAAAAATTTCAGTTGTTCTATTTTAATAAACTGCAAATTTGCAAATTGTTCTGTGATACAGAGGATTTCTATGATTGTGAAAACAGGCTCACACCCTGTACACCACCCGCACCCCCTACCCTCTTCTCTTTTGAATATTGTTGAAAACAAAGTGATTCTCAGAAACAGAATTTGCATTCCAGGCTCTGGGCCAGGGAGAATTTAAATAGGCAAGTTATGCACTCTTGAAAATGGTCTTTTATACTAGAAATTGTGAGACCCTCCAAGAGTAATAAAATGAACAGCATAGCTCATGATAAAGACAATGTTTGCAAGAGTATATGGGGGCTTTACTTTTTAAGAAAATAATGAATTTACTTTGGGTAACTTTTTGTGAAGCAAACAGCAGCTGTGACAGGGAGGCTTTTATTCTCTGCATGTATACGTTGCAGTCACTTAGGAGTTACTGGCCTCCTCAATCAGCCCTCTGTTTCCCTGTTGAGTCACCTAGCAACATGCACTGTGTACCACAATATTGAGTATGGTTAATGTGAGCCAATCACAGACCAGCCTGCTGCACAGCGCCATCCTCTTGGGCAAAATCAAGCCATTTTTATTCAAACTGAAGGCATCATCAAACTGGTGACTCTGTTGCCCATGATATATGTGTTTAGTTTTAAGCTTTACCTAAGAAGCAAGAAATCATGCTCATAAACCAGTCCAGAATCAAATATGTGAGATGCTTTGTCATCACTGATGCAGGTTTTTGTTTTGTTTTGTTTTGTTTTATGTGTTAGAATTGAATATCAAATTTATTCAGTACACATTTGAGGTTTAAAGAAGCCATTCAGAAGTGAGAGTAGGCTTTACAAGTTCTCAAAGATTCATTCTGGTGACTATGCAAAAGCCTCTGGGGTCAAATGGGTGCCCTAGAGAGCCAAAAGGTATCTGTGTTGTTACAGAAAAATCACTGAAATGCTCTTCAGGATACCTAGCATTTTTAGACCTGTTGCTTATTTCTGAAATTGGGCAATTCATGAGGGCTAAGATTCCCTCATGAGTAAACTGAGGGCTTTGGACTAGGTGGGGATTTTTCCTTCTGTGTTACTAGGATGAAGAAGGTTGAGGAGGGTGAGACACTGCTTCTACAGCTAGAATTCTATCCCACATGTCAATGTTCACTGTGATAATTTGTTCAGAAATAAAAAGGAAGGCTACAGATCTAGAAAAGCATTTGAAAACCATAGCCAGGCTAATCGTTAGTAGTATTTACTAATAACTAACTAACAAACTATTCCCTAGCTAACTAATAACCTGGATGATAAAGCAAAAAGAAGTATCTATTTTACTATATTTCTTCCTAACCACTCCCCATTCCTTTACCACCATGTCTTTCTTCCTTGGCATAAAAATCTCCGGTAGTATATCTCTAGCTAATATAAAACAAAAAGAAAAAAAGAGGGAAAAGTAAGGCTGCTATCTTATGAAATGTTTCATGTTGTACTAAATATTAAATTTAGCTTAGCTTTAATTTTATATGGTAAGATCTCAAAGGATACTACTGAAAGCCTACATTCTATTTGGTTAAAAAAAATCATTTAAGTCTTAGCATTATATGCCAATACAATAGCCATTGGCAGAGGCACACCTTGTTCTGCTAAGGAATGAAGTCTTGATGTTAGCCACCCAAGCCCACCCTTTCAACACACACAAATACAGACATGTGCACACACAAACACTGTAAAGTACTATCGCATTTATAGTGAACATTACAAGGTATTTTAGTCCTCCTGTTCAATAATTTTAAACTACTGGAGTGTAGCAGTATGGCCATGTGATAATATAGCTCCTAACTGCTTCAATTAAGACAGCCATCTCAGCAAGCAAGAAGATAATGAACTAAGGCATGGTTCTACCATTTAATAAATGTTCAGTTGAAGTGATTTTAGAGAAATTTAGTCATTAGCAGAAACAAAATTTGGCTTAAATTGGTGCCTTTGACTAAATTACTTTAATAATGCAAATGTATTTGTGGCATTATTTTTCTTTTCAATTCTATACTTGGTGATGAATTCTTGGATCATATTAAAACGCAATTCACATAAAGTTGTTTTTTCTTTAACAACATTTTGGAATCAATATGCAATTTAGCTAAAATAGTATGTGTCCCCTTTTATTGTCCTCCAACTAATATCCATCGATTGTTACAACCTAATATAAGAGAAAATTACATACAAAATATGTAGTTAATATGGAGGGTTTGAAACAAAAGTATAAGGGGAAAATAACTCAAGGAAATATAATAGGTTTTACCATTATTCCCAAAATTTTATTATTCCCACCATACTTTCTGTGACTCTCCCTTCGAAATATAAAGATGAATAACAATGTAATGAGGATTAAATTTTAAACATCCGTTTGTCAGGTTTCCCTCGGTTTCCTACAGTTTTGTTTTATTGAAATAAGACAGAATTTTAGAAAATATTTTTGGAAATACGTGGCCTTGTGTAAAGGACTAAGGATTTTAACATATTACATTTCATTGATAAAACATCTCAAGGGTACACAATCTGTGTAAGAGGAAGTGAGCATGTGCTTGATTTGATATTTGACTTTGATGGACTAGAAAATAGTGCAACTTAGCAAAACTCTCCACCATTTCTTTGTATTTAGAATGTAGATATTTTCCAAGGGATTTTCAAATTTCTCTTTTTCTTATTAATTTTGACTTGATGGACTGCATACCTTTCTTGAGATCTCAGAAGTGCACTGAGAACTGATTTTAGTTCACAGAGAACTTTGACTTACTCTCTTAAGCCCCAAGAATTTTCATTTTACTTAAATATTTTGAATGCTGGCCTCTCGCAAATGTATTATACACTTGCTTTTTTAAATGTGGATTCTGAATGGAATTCAATATTTTATCAATAAGTCAGAATTGTAATTATGAACATTAATAACTTTATATTGACATAGTGATAACATCAAGGCTTACTGATATGTGGAAAGATTTAACCCCCACACTGTATATTTTTCAGAAACTATTATCTGTTTTGAGTTTTGGGTACTACTGTATGTTTTTTCTGTTACCTTCTTAACAATCAAGTAGTAAGATGCCACTTCTTGTTTGTGTTAACATAATTGTTCTGTAGTTCCTGCTTTTCTATATTCTTTTTTCCATTTTTCTTATGTTTTGTTTGGAAGCTAGAAAATCAACCTTGTGAGAATTATATTAATAGAATTGTATTTCTAGAATTAATAGTAAATAGACCTCCTATAATTAAAGTGCATGAGTTCAATACATAGGCAGATTCATTATTATTCATTATTCTAATTTCTAAAGGGGAAATTAACTCTAGATATTAACCTGAAGAAGGTTACATGTTTTTGGTATATAGCCTTGGTAATATCCATTTTGCTGCTCCAAATACTTTCTTTTTCCTAGTTATCTATACTGGTCTGGGCAGGTATCATGTATGATAACTGAAATTCCAAAATGAATAATAATTATAAAAAATCCAATTTAGTTTAGCTGGTAAACAAAATTGGAGATGGAAAACAATAAACCTCTGAAAGAAAGAATTTCTGGGTTGTTTTTATTTGCTTGTATGAAAATAATTCTATTCCAATAGACTCACAAAATAAATGACAGTGAAGCAATATATATTTTCTATACATTAATTGAGCTAATTAAAAACTACAAAGTATATCAATGAAGAAAATTAGCAACTAAGAATAAAATAGCTTAAAATTAGTTTAAATCATAAATTATTGCTGCAATTATTAATCAGTTCTTCTCTAAAACCTCTATTAAAATGTATGCTTATAGAACTTCATTTATTTAAAATGTTTCTGTGCAGCATCTCAGGTTTCAAATTTGAAAGATTTCCGCACATTCATAAGTTTCATAATGTAACTTGACTTTAAAGATATGGTTTGAGATAGATAGGAAACCTGGACTTCCACATCCCCTGACTAGGTTTTTTATTTCCCGTGTTGTTAGAGCAGTAATTCCTACACTTCACTTTGTTCAAGAATCCCTGGAAGAATTGGTTTAAAATGTGAGTTTCTGTGATGTTTCTGAAAGATTCTGATTTAGTAGGCTAGGTAGGGCTCAGAAATCTGCATTTTTAACAAATATCCTTATGATTCTGATTCATGTGGGTTAAAGCCTTCACTTTATGAGTTGATATTTTTTGATAAGTAGAAAATGCACATGCTAATCAATTGGGGACAATTTCCTACTTGGTACATTACTTCTGTTTCACTGTCACACCTGTTTTGACTGCTTATAAAGCATCCAGGAAACACTAAAGATATTTTATTTGAAGGACTTATAAGCACTTAAAATAATATTTAAGATAATAAAGCAAGTATTTGGAGGGCGAAACTATTCTATATTTTGTTGCTTGTTTTTCTGCTTTGGCAAATGAATTCTTTTGCAATAAATGAAGTCACAAATGTCCCTTTTTTTCTCCCATGTCTACATAAAAACTTTCTTTTCTTAACTTTAGAGCAACCATCTAAACCTGAAATTGTAAGCAAAGCATCATTTCTGGAAACAGAGAAGCTACAAAAGGTAAGAACTTAGTTTTGCTTAACTGCCTTTACTTAACTTAGTGTTAGGTGCCTTCTCTTGGCCATGCGTTCCAAGACAAATAAGAAAGATTTTGCTATTCAGGACCTAACAGTGATGTAGGTGCCGCTAACAAAGTATGCACAAGGTAAAGCGGGGCACAGAGGAAGGTGTGGTCATTTGTGAAAGGAGGAGAGGGAAATGTGAGTAAAAAAAAAAATTAGTCTTTTTTGTTTAAATCAATAGAATATTTAATAGAGTCATGGAAATGAGTAGAGTTTCTCCAGGCCAAAGGTAGGAAAAAGCTTTCCAACAGCATGGAATAAGATAATGTGAAAACTTCCTGTGGGAAACTTGAAGTTATTTTCATTGCCGGACCTTTGGGTGCTGAAACAGTGGGCAAAAGAGTACAGTAAGAGATACGTTTGGAGAGGTAAAAAGAAGCAGGATCATGACAAGCCTTATATGACATGTAAGGAGTTTGTACTTTATTCTATTGACAAATTAAACCATAGAAAGGTTGAAGTAAAGTCATGAAAAGGTCAGATTTAAAAGACCACAGTTGTGCAAGTGTGAAGAGACACCGTATTGGAGGGACAAAGCTGGAGTTCCATATATGGGCACATCAACGGGACAACCTCTTTTTCACTAACTAAAATGCCTAAATTTTCCTTTGTGGAGAAAAAAAAACAAGTCTGGAGTTCTGTGAATCAGATTAAATTTTATTGTACAATATTATTTGATAAACACCAGATATTGAAGTTGAAATACTTTTGAAGAAATGTAGTGGGGATTATAGATCATGATAGGTATATATAGTATGAAATATCTACAGTATGAAACTGGAGAGGCAGCTCCATTTTAACACTGTTAATGATTCTTGCATATGCAGATCTATGAACCATGATAATAGTCAATGTTAATATAGTTATATTATTTAGTTAATGTTAAAAATGAATAATGTCAAAATGAATTTAGTAATGCTTTTTTTGCACATCTTTTTTTGTAATAATAAACTTTATTTTTAGAGACGTTTAGATCTACAGAAATCTTACCCTGAAATGAATATGACTTTATTAATAGCAGCAGGATCTATTGCACATTTAAATTTGGGCAACACTATATTTTTTTATATAAGACATTGTTTTTATACAAAAGAACATTTATTCCATCCTTAGTGCTTTG
The DNA here is from genome assembly GCA_029593785.1 of Cabassous unicinctus. Classification (NCBI taxonomy): domain Eukaryota; kingdom Metazoa; phylum Chordata; class Mammalia; order Cingulata; family Chlamyphoridae; genus Cabassous; species Cabassous unicinctus. The sequence continues at coordinate 3,893 of JAQZBX010001007.1, read as the reverse complement.
AAAGCAAATGGGTCAAGAAGCCTTTGTAATAACTGCAGCCCCTGAGAAGTCTGGGGCTCCCAAATTGACAACTGCTGATCAAATCAAGGTGGTAATATTTCTTCTTTATTTTGCAGTTGGGTGACTGCATTTCAAAAGACAGTTATCCGGACGGCAACATCACGTGGTACAGAAATGGAAAAGTGCTTCAACCACTTGAAGAAGGTATGATGTGGGCAATAAATTCAGTTGACCTGTTTTGACTTTCTCTTGTCTAGGCATCCCTCAGAATACCCTGCATCTAAATGTGTTGCCCTACATTGATCTATGGCTCTATGCTTTATTGCTTGAAATATCTATTAAATCATTAAGTGGTTTTTTAAAAAGACTGTTTTAGCCCTTGTGCAGAAGAATTAACAGCAGAGAAAATTATTTCTGCATATGGCATGTTCTAGAAGTTAATTAAAGTGAGTGGGAGACAGGACTCCAGGATTCTATTTCTGTCTATGCCTCTGATTCATAGTTTTAAAAAGACATCCTACCTCACTACCTGTCAATTTTCCCCCCTGTTAAATACAGTGAGAAGGACAAAATCACTTCTCAAAGGTGTTATGACGTTTAATTAAGGATTGTGATTTTCCAGTGAAAGATCCTATCATTAATTCTCTTTATTTTCTTCAGCAGTGGTCATAAATTTTAAAAAGCAAATGGACCCAGTAACTCAGCTCTATACCATGACTTCATCCCTGGAGTACAAGACGACCAAGGCTGATATACAAATGCCATTCACCTGCTCTGTGACATATTATGGACCATCTGGCCAGAAAATGGTTTATTCTGAACAAGCAGTCTTTGATATTTACTGTAAGTTGCTCAATATATAAATATTCAATTTTAATTTATTAGAAATAATGCCCAAATGCTATTAATCTTTTAAATCCCCATGCAAAAGTTTTTTAGGATTCTGCTTCCAACCATGGCACCCAAGTAACCTCATCCTCCTTGGAAGACCTATAGCACAAACACTTCCCCATCTTATGCTATCTTTCACTATCTAGTTTGTTATTCATGAGCATCTCTTCTATATTCTGCTAGACTATAAGTACCTTAAAGGCAAGAGCAGTATCTTGGTCTGATTCTTTCTGGTAGTTCTCAGTCCTTGTACACTGTCTTAAACATTGTAGGAGTTCAAAATGCTTTCTGATCATTTTCTGAATGAATGACAGTCGAATATAGGTTTATGGCTCACTGGCTTTTCAGGTGATTTCCATTTTAATAAAGATATTTATCTTATTAATGAATTTAATTGTATAACTTAATTGGATGTTGTAGTCCAGTACGTTTTGGTTCATTTTATTCACTTTTTTATAGATTTGAAACACAGAATATTAGACTACAGAGGAACCTTCATGGTCATCTAATATAACTCCATTATTTTACTGAGGCAGAAACTGAGGCCAAAAGCCCTGCCCTAAATTAGAGGTAGAGACTGGGTTAGATCCTTTTCTCTAGTGCTATGCTTTTTCCTGTAAGGCAGGTGCCATGGTAATTAATGATTAGGAGCAAAAGTGCTGGCATTGCAGTCCAATGATGTGTTTATAGAAAAATAGCTTGACCACTTTAGGTCTCTGTTTTCTTCAATTTAAGTTGGGAAATATATAATATTAACTCATAGTGTTATTATGGGGATTATGTGAAATTGTAAATCTAACATGGCACACTGCAGTGAAGAATACTGAAAGCTTAAGTGCTCCAGGTCATTATTCTTAAACTTTACTGTACATCAGAATCTTCCAGAAAAACTTGTTAAAATACAGAGTACTCAACCCTGCCCCAGAGTTTCTGACTTTGTAGGTGAATTTTGGAGGGGCCCAAAACTTTGCATTTATAACAAATTCCCTTGTGATGTTGCTGATGATGATCTAGGACCATAGTTGAGAACCACTGATCTAAGAAGACTCCAGGGAATAGAAGGGAAAGGATGGAAGAGTTCATTTAAGAAAAAGAAATTTGGAAAGCAGAAGTGGCTCAAGTGATTGAGCTTCTGCCTACCACATGCGAGGTCTGTGGTTCAGTTCCCGGTGCCTCCTAAAGAAGACAGCAAGCTGGTGCGACGGGCAGGTGTGGCAAGCTGATGCAACAAGATGACACAACAAGAGACACAGGAGGAAGAACATAATGAGAGACACAACAAAGCATGAAACGGAGGTGGTTTAAGCAATTAGACACCTCCCTCCCACATCAGAGGTCCTGGGTTCAGGTTCCGGTTCCTCCTAAAGAAACAAAAGAGAACGAACAGACACAGCAAGTGCAAACAATAAGGGGGTGGGGAGAAATAAATAGAATAAGTCTTAAAAAGAAAAAAACTTTTTTGATGAATTCATCTTGAGAAACCTTGAAAAAGATATATTAGTCCGTTTCTTCTTTACCCTATTTAGTCAGTAATGAAATCCCATAGAGTCTTTTGAATCTGTGTGTACCTGATTTCTGCCTTCTGACACTGTCTGAGCTTATGCCACCATTCCTCATTGCTTGTATTTTTGCAGTGATTTCCAAAATGGTGTTTCTTTTATCTCTCCATTCCTCTCTGTTAAACCTAAACTCTTCCATGCTGCTGCCAGAAATATCTTTCTAAAATGCAAATCTGATCAGATATACCAGATTAATCGTGATATTCCCTATTTCAGTATATCCTGATATCTTTTTATATCTAGTCCTTCATTATGTCTCAACCTTCATCACGTCTCCATTATATTCACTCTACTCCTATGTTCTAATCCTTAAATTCCTCCTATAGAATGCTATCTATATGCTTTCCATATACTGTCACACCCCACCTTGATCATTTAGCTAACATCTACTCATCCTTCAAAACCCAACTCCAGGGTTAGTTCCTCCTAAAAGCTTCCCAGTCTCAGGCTTCTGCGACCTACCAGTAATCCCTTGCTTATGTCATATGCTGTTTTTATGTTGTTATAGCCTTAATTGTTAAGTTTGGTGTCTGCCATTATGAATAGACTGAAAATCTGTTAAGGGCAGGGAATATGCTGTTTTTAACTTTATAACTCCAGCACTTAGTGTCTGCACAAAATAGATGCTCAATAAATATTGGCTAAACACATGAATAAATGACTGGACAGGAGGACAGATGGATAGGTGAGAGGAAGAAAAATTGAATAGACTCTTTTGGTCAACATGCAAGATTTAAACACAGTAGTGCATATTAGGTTTTCATAAGCTAGGTACAAGTCAAATTTTCAATACCAGATTAAGGAATTTTTATTTTAATCCTTACATTTTGGGAATGTGTGAGGCATTCTGAATATCAGTGTGATATCTAAAGACTCTTTCTGAAGACTAATTCAGAGGAAATATATATGAAGGAGTAGAAAGGGAGGATGCTCAAGGTGAGGAAGCAAACAGGAATTTAATGGTAATGCTTTAGGTGTAGGTTAATTAGGGCCTGGTCTTGGGAAGTGTTAGTGGGAATAATAGGGGAGATTCAGATGTAAAAAGAAAATTATGAAATTTGAATCATTAAGACTTGGTGATTGAGTGGCTAAGAGAGAGCAAAGGAAAAAATCAGAGTAACCAGCAGAATGATGATTTAATAATAAGCAGAGTAAAATTCAAATTCAGAGGCAAAGAGAGAGCAAGAAATCACTAAATTTATTTTGGCATTTTAGGAGATATCTAGAAAGTTACTGTTAAAAGTCAAATGTGTTGTATTAACTCTCTGATCACAGTTTAGTTCTTTAATTCTTGGGGTTAAAAAAAAAAGAAGAAGAGCTGATAGAAAAAAGATCACAGAGAAAGGGAGTTTTTGTTTGTTTGTTTTTTTAATTTTTTTTTATTTGTAAAATGATATATAAATACATATGCATATATGTGCATTTGTTTACATAAATGTTATT
>JAQZBX010001006.1:0-91120 GCA_029593785.1 Cabassous unicinctus | reverse complement strand
CTTTACAGTTGTAAAGTTCTTCAAGTCCTTGAGCTAGACCAAAATTTGGAGGTGTATACGAATGAGTTCTTGCCAACTGGATAACTCGCAGCCCATCTCTTTGATGTTGTCAGGGATGGGTGGCTAGCTTCTGAGAGAATCCACCTCTGGCCACTGTCCCCAGCCTATCGCCATCTCCTTATCCTGCTCCTGCAGTCAGTGGGATATGGTGGGGAAAGTTCACTGGAGAGCAGGTGTTACTGACCTTTTAGTAATCAGCACCTCCTTGTTTGTCTCCATCCATGAGATAGATTGCTTTAGATCTGGTGAAGAGTGCTGAGTGAACAAAGTAAATGGGTTGCTTTAATTTACATATGAGATAATGTATGTGAAAATGCTCTGCTAAGTGTAAAATTCTAGGCAGATACATGAAATTATTACTACTCTGATTAAAATCACCATTATACTACTAATATATATATATACATATATATGTATCTAAGCTAACTATGCAGAAAATTTAAAAATATATATTATATCATGTTATAATTTAATATGAAGATACTTTCCTTAGCATCCGAGAATTGCTTTAGATATGGTAAAGTAGTAGGTATTTTCCTGGCTAACGCACTTTTTCAAGACAAAAACGTTACATATATTATTCCTTTCTCTTCTCTCTCTTAAAAAAAAAAAGTTGTAATAGCCAAGAAAACAAATTTATGGTTCTCTCTCATTGTGCATGTTTCTAAAGTAACTTTGAAGATTCTTGATGGTGTATGTGTACAGCAAAGCAGTTTCTGTTCCACACAAATGAAATTTATTCCCTGTCGTCATGCTCGCTTGTTATGTATTAATTTGACAAACTCTCATAAAACTAGAAAGGATTTTCCTTAAGGATTCAACAAGAGTCAAACAAAGACACGCTTAGTTATTTGATTTTATTTTTAGTGTTGCACAGGGCACAGGTCTTGGGACACAGTCACGTTCCAACATTTAGTAAAAGCCTTTCTGAGCGTGTAGTACTCCTGTGGTTGAGAATCTATTCTAATTCTAATAAGGGTGATTCATGGAGGAGCATGAGATTCAGGATTCTGTAGAACTGCGATTGCACTTCAGCTCCACCACTTACCTTGCTGTGTGTGACACTGGGCAGATTATTTAACCTCTTTAAACCTCATATTGAAAATTTGCTTATTGTTAAAAGTAATTGAGGTGATATATGCAAAGTCCCCAGATGGGGGTGTTCAATAAATGTTCCTCCTCCTGGCTTTGATGCCCAAACAATTTTTTGCAAATAATTTAAAGAACAGAAAAACAAGGAATACAAGGAGAGTTTATCAAGTATGAGATAAAACTATTCTCAAGCATCTTTAAAAGCACCATTTACTTTTATTAATAATTAAAAGGTTGCAAGAATTGATTAGTATATATATAAAATTATTAATACTCTATAGGAGTTTTGCTTAAAAACTTTATTCACTGTCTTTATATCTTCATATATTGAAAATAACAAAAGAATTTAAATTCACTAAATTGCAGAAATTTTATTAAATCAGTCTTTATTTTTCACATTATTCAGCCTAAAGAATGATTTTCCCCCCATCCTGAAGCAGGAATAAAAATTTTTGAGACGCAAACTTGTAAGGATTAGAATACTGATTGAGTATTTTCATCTATCTGGCAGAGTTATAGAAGTAAAAGGATTAAACTTATTTTAAAGATGATATCATATTCATGTCCAACACTATTCTTAATATACTTCACCTGGACTTCATTTCCTCTAGCCATCATGGTGCCAATTTTTCAATTCGCTTTCTTTCTCCCCACTTTCTTTCCACACACCCCCTCTCTTTCATATTTGCATTTTTGCTGCTGAACTTGATTTACCATAAGCTTAATGCTACGAATCAAGAAGGAAGTAAATATTTGTATTAGTATGGAAACTTTGTAGAAGAAATGTATGCAGAATCCAGCTGACACCACATTTCCTGACAAGGAGAACTGTGGTCTTGAAGTGCCCTTATATTTAAAATGCACGAAGTGAGTACATTTAATATTGAAAAGAGATTACATTTTGTTAGGAGTCACATGTATAAGGTCAATTCAGACAAAGACTTAAAAATAGTCTGTAAGAACAATATCTTTTATCTTTTCAATAATTCATTTTAGACTGAAAACCTATTCATTGTGTGAAGGGAACCCTTTGACATTGCTATCTAAGAAATGAACTGGAATCCAGCTCATCTGTAATAACCCAAGCTCATTAAACTTTCTTGGAAAAGCCCTTCCATATACACAATGGGTCTTTGATTTGTTCACATTAACATTCATGTTAATATAAAATACTAATACTCGAGAAAACTCCTTTATCATTTTCTCTGAAATACTGTTTGGAAGATATTAACAGAAAAAATTCTACCTCATGAAAGAAAGAAATTAAATGAAAAATATATCAAGCAATAAGTGGCTGACTGCATTAATTTACAAATAAATGTTTATTATCTGTGACTCTAAGATTCCTAAAGACATCAAACTAGAAGGAATAATAAATGAGTATAGGTGTGTCTCAAAGCAAGTAAAATTCCTGAAACATACATTTATTGTCATTTCATTTATTTTATCATTTACTGAAAATTTAGAGGATCATTACCCTGATTTCACAGTTCTCTATACTCAATGTCATATCTCACAATTACTTAAATGTAATTATGATTACATTGTAGCAATAATCGTCTCACGCCATATCCTGATTCAAACTTGATATTGTTACATGTAGAATGAGAAAATGAGAGTTAAATTATTTGTCTTCTTTAGAAATAACAGTTTGTGAACCACATTCATGTCCCCAGAACGTCTTCCACTGCTGTACAATACTGTACTGACTAAAATAGCAAATGCATAGTGTATTTTGTTTGGAAATGCTTAGAATAGACATGCTTGTTTCCTATTATTATTTCTAGAGAAATCAATTTGCCAGTTACGACCAGAGGAAATGTTCCAGCTGGCTTTTCCAAAGCTTAAGGGCTTTCAGCAATTCAGGAAGGGCTAGTCTTCTAGCAGGAATTTGCAGTCAGAAGGTGGCTGGTGTGGGAACAGCAGGGAGCTAGAGCCACTGTATGCTGACTGGGAATCTCTATCTCTTAATGAAATTCCAGGGCCTCTCTGTGGGGTCTCTCCACATGAGCTAGTTTGGGCTTCCTCACAGCGTGGTGACTTCAACTTAGTCGGGTATCTGATATGGAGACTCAGCACTCCAAAGATGAGTGTCCCAACAGAGTCCGGGGAAAAGCTGAATGGTCTCTTCTGACCCAGACGTTACTGTATCACAAAGTTACTAAAGTCCATTCAGAATCAAGAGAGGAGGCATAGACTGCACCTTTCTGTGGAAGGGGTGTTGAAGTCACACACAGGAGGAGAGTGTGGGATAGTAGATATTGTTGTGGCCATCTTTGGAAAATACATTCTGCTATAGGAAATAATGGAGCTATTCTCTCAGAAAAAATCAAACCATTTACCTTCCTCATGTATATAAAAACCTTTATGTTTCCTCAATAAAATACATTTATTGTGGCATATAAGAATATTACTGCATGTTCAGGTATATAAGGGAATGAAGAGAGTGACACATTTCAAGAGTAGTAAACTAGGAATAAACTACTTCAAATGATAGGACTCTTGTAAAATTGTTGTGTAGTTAGACGGTCATATAAAACCTCATTGGTTCTGGAAAAGAAAACTGAATGGTTAGTGGGTAGACCATGTTTCTTGGCCACTTCTTTTAATAAAAATGTTCGCTGGGTGGAATAGATATTGCTGTCATCTCTTTTAAGCCCAGCTGAAACCAGCCACAAGAATAATGTCTCTAGCAGAAACTCCCGGTTCGTCCTAAAACCTGGGTGGCACATAGCAACCCAGGATAAATATACTGTGGTAGAAATTCTAAGATGTCCTTCAGGATTTCAGCCCCTGGTGTACAAGCCCTATATAATCCCCAGGCTGTGACTATGGTTCAGATATCATGCCTGTCATTAGGTTATGTTACATGGCACAGTTGATTTTAAGAAAGATAGATTATTCTGGGTGGACCTGAGCTAATCAAGGGAGCCCTAAAAGGAGACTGAGCTCTTCCTGAAGAAAGAGGCTTGAATCAGAGGCCTGAATGCAAGGAAGATCTCCATTGCTGACTTTGAAGATGGAAAGAGACACCTGGTAAGGAATGTGGGTGGCTTCCCGGAGCTGAGAGCAGCCACCAGCTTACAGAGAGCAAGGAAAAAGGGCCCTCAGTCCTATCCCTGCAAGAAACTGGATTGTGTCAACACCCTGTGAGCTTGGAAGCGGACACAGCTAACCAACACCTTGACTTTTACCTTCTGAGACCCTGAGGGGAGGACCTGGCCCTGTTGTGCACAGACTTCTGACTAAAGAGCTGCGAGCTGCTAAAGGGCTATTGTTTTAAGCTGCTAAGTTTGTGGCAATTTGTTATGCAGCAATAGGATAGTAAAAGAAAGATCCTGAATTAAACCTAATTTTATGACTTCCTTTTAGCAGAACTGTTGTGTTGCAATTTCTGGGTACTTCATGTGAGAGGCAATCTGAGGGAACACTTTGCCCTTCTCCTATTCGTCTGCTTCCATCCTGCTGCCCCGAACATAGAAGCAACCACTTTGAACCAGGAGGGTGAGGATCATGCCCTGGAAACGCTGGGAAAGGGAGCTGGAAGGAGCCCGGGAATTTGGAGGAACAAGATGTAATACCAGCACTGGGCCATTCACTTGGGTATAAATACATATATATATATTTCTTGAAAGCCAATTATTATGTGGAGTTTGTAGGCAAGCTTAATTTTACCTAATACAGATTCTCCTGCTTCAAGTCAAACTTAAGGAGCAACTTCAAAATTGTCTGTTATGTCATTGTCTTCTAAAATATACACACACAAACACCACACACACTGCACTCCGCAACTGACAAACCGTGGTCATTAGCAAAGGAGTTCAGAGGGAAAATTCCTGCCTCCTCTCAGAGCATAATTAACCCGATAGAAAGAACCTATATATGAGGTATTCTAAAGCAATTAACTACATCTACAAAGTGAACAAAAGGAGGCCATTATGCAAATAAGAAACCTTCAATTTTAGAGGAAGGAGCTTTAGATCCCTGGTTCCTGCGTCACAAAGTCTTGGCATATTTAACTTCAGTACTTCTCACCAGGCCTTAAGGGACACCTGACTCAGATGCTCAGTTTATATTTACTACTTATTTCCAATTTAGAATTTTTTCTTAAAAAAAGTTAATAAAGTAATACCTCTCCAGTTTCAACAAAATGCTGGACTTTTGCACAGAATTCTTTCCAAATACAGCTTTCTGAAGGATTTTCTTGAGGGAATTCTCAATTCTCTATACCTGCTTTACCTAAACAGGGGCTATGCAGAAGATTCTTCCATGAGGTATTATTTGGTGTGTCACGATGAATGATTATTTTGTTCAAATAAATTTCATCTACTTGGGGAACAATAGCCACTTCTTGGCCAATTTCACAAAGCATATCAGCCTATTGAAATCTTAGAGAAATCCCGACAAAAAGAAATCTGCTTAACTTTTTAAAAACTTAATAGTACAAAATCCTTTGTGATTCTGATACCTTTCCCATCCCCTACTCCCAGCCCCCTTCACCCAGGTTCATCCATTAATAAATACTTTAAAACTTGTGAGGAACACTAGTTTGCATTACACAGCTTTGGCTCATGAAGTTCTGCAAAGAGTTAATCCAATAACCACATGTAACTGGAACAACTGCCACAAAAGGCAACTTTGTTCAAGTAATTGAGAAGTCTTTCCTGAAGACATCCACGGTAGAAGTAAAATTCTCTCACTGCATAACAAGTGGGGAAAATATCAGTAATCCCAATGTGCTTCCACCACCTTGGTGAATTCCTGGTGCTGATTTCTATTTATGGAACAGTTTTCTTTACAAGGAAAAAAAGTACAAGTGGGAGCATGGTTAAGCTTTGTTGATTATAATGAGATAAAGATATTCCAGTAAGGACGGAATTGGAGAATGAGTCAGAAAGCAAATATTGTAGAAAGTGAATGTAACAATTAAAACATTTATTTTGGCCTTGAACTCCAACACTCAGAGAGCTAAGGAAAATTTTATCGCAGACCTGAGGTGTGGGGATCAAAACCCCTTGTAATCCTGTACAGTGTTTTCTAGAGTGAGTGTAGCTCTGTGTGGCAGACACACCTTTAGGTGAGTCCCAGTGAATCATGCCTTCAGAGGGGGTGGGGACCGTGACTTGCTTCCAGCTAGTAGAGTATAGCAAAGGTGATGAGATGTCATGCTCTTGCTTAGGTGTCCTTATAAGGCAAAGATGGTCTGTCACTCTCATGGTTACATCATATTATATAACACTCCTTACTAGTCTGGAGAGAGCGACTCTCCTGACGGCCTTGAAGAAGTAAACTGCCTCAATGTGAAAGGCCTATGGACACGGCCACGTGGCAGGAAGTTGTGGGTGGCAACTAGGACCTGAAGGCAGCTTCTAGTAAGAAGCCAGAGCCCTCCCTCCACTCCACCCCTGCCATCATACAGCCACAAAGAAATGCAAACTACCAACAACCTGACTGAGCTTAGATGTGGAGTCTGCACTACTTGAATTTCCAGATGAGAAAGAGTCTGGATGACACCCAGCTTCAACATTGTGCAACTCAGAAGAAGCTCCACCCCAGATGTGCAAAGACTCCTGGCCCACAGAAATTGTTAGATAAAAAATGTGCTTGTGTTTTAGCTGCTAAACAGGTGGGAATCTGTTATGCAGTGATAGCAAACTAATACACTATGGCACAAATGGCTTCTAGTTCCTGTACTGATGTTGCATTACAAATGACAAAATTGAGCCACAATAAAACAATGTGAAAACTCCGAAATATTTTGGTAAAATCCATTGTTTGTTTCTGCAAGAAATCTCTCAAGATCAAGGAAATTGCCACAGCTACTAATTGGAAGTCTAAATATTTGTAGGAATTTCATTGAAAACCCTAACCCAAAAGGACTCCAAAAATATGCAAGCACAGGCAGATTCAGACCCATGGTTTTCAGTGTTAAAATTAATTTTCTGCATATTGCCAGTGAAAAAAAGTGAGGATAATAGGAACTTCTCAAAAGAGGCTTTCTTGAGCATACCTATTGTAAATACCATCACTAGCACAACAGTCCAGGTTGATTTTTCCCACCGAAATTCAAAAAAGGGTAGGGAGTAATTTTTTCTCTTCTTTAAATGTTTGAAATTGTGTTATTTTAATAAAACTCTCTGTATTATTCAGGGTTCTCCAGAGAAACAGAATCAACCAAATATATATACACACATATATATGCACACACATATATAACATATATTATAACATAAATACATGTAAATATTAAGAAATTTATTATAGGAATTAGCTCATTTAACCATGGGGCTTAGCAAGTCATAGGTCAGCCTGAAAGTTGGAAAATTGATAAAGGTGATGTTGAATCCCCTAGGAGAAGCTGACTGGCTGAAGAAGACACAGAAATTCTTCTTTCTGATTTCTGGCCCCAGTTCTCACTTTAAGACTTCCAACTAACTGGATGAGGACACTCCCTTCACTTCTGTAGGTAAGTTCCTTTGCTGATTTTAGGTGTGAGCAGCCATAGATGCAATCAACTAAAGATTTAAATCCATCTACAAAACAGCCTCACAATAATAATCAGGCCAGTCCTTGTTTAACCAAACAACTGGATACCATAAACTAGCCAAGTTGACACATCAAAATTTGACACATTAAACTCCCATAATATATATATTTTTGAGGAGCTCTATGAAACAGTTTGAATAACGAAGAGAATTGTCCATGTAGAAAGATGATCTGGATTCTAATAGACATTCTTTTGCTAAATTACCTTAGTGGAACTCTTGGCAAATCACTGCATTAATATTTTCAGTTTCTCAATTTCTAATTGGAGGACCTCTCTATAGCCCCTTACAGAATCACAATTCTGTGATTATACCAACTGGTTAGAAAATTCAAATAACTAATTGTAGACTTTAAAGCTGTATATCAAGGAATTGTAGGAAGATGGTGGAGTAGGAAGCTTCAGGAATCAGTCTCTCCACCAGAACAACTATTACACAGGCAGGAACTGTCCAAATCAAGTATTTTGAAACTCCAGAGTCCAGCAGAACAGTGTACAGCATTCAGGGAAGAGTGGAAAGAAGAGGCTGGTAAATTATGTTAAATACAGTAAATTGCTCTTTCTGCATGGTTACCATCACCTAGCCCCTCCACCCCACCCCCCACCTCCCTTGGAAGGCAGGAGTAGGGTCTAGCCCAGCATAGCTTGCTGGTGCCAAAGAGGGACATTAAAATCCAGTTCTCCAAGATCAGGGTAGGGAGGGGTGCTGTCTGATCACTAATCATTGCTTTTAATTGGCTATACCAGATCTCTGTGGGTCCAGCTCCGAAGGTGGCCATTTTTCCAACCCAACCCACACCAGGCAAAGGCAGCAGAGGAGACTTAAAGATGATACACTTCCTCAGAGCTGTGGAGGGAAGTTGAAAGGCTGCATTTGCTGGGCATTGCTGAGTCAGGAAATCACAGGTTTGGTGTGCTGTGGGGGAAGCTCCTGAGGCCCTTCCTGGCCCATCCTTCTTCCCCTCCCTAAGGCAGGTATGTTCCTGGCTTTGTTCCAGCTGGGAAAGTCTGACTTGGGAAATTACTCATTGAAGTGCCACCCCCCTCCCAGAATTTGCCTTCCAGGTAAAAGCAGCTAGAGACAACCAAAACAGTATAAGAAACAATTGAGGAAGGTAGCCTGGGTCAAAGGCTTACCTACTTTAAGTCCCGCAGAGAAATACATGAAAGCACAGGAGATGGAGAAGATCTGTTTCCTGGGAAGTAAAGGGCCATTCAATTGGAATAGTATTTAGCAATAAAAAGGAATGAAGTTTTGATATGTGCAATGATATGGATGAACCTTAAAAACATAATGTTGAATGAAATAAGTCAGACACAAAAGGACAAATATTGTATGATCTCACTGATATGAAGTAGTTAATATAAACAAACTCATAGGGCCAGTATCTTAAATATAGATTACCAGTGGATAGAGTGGCAGCAGGGAATAGGGAGTATAAGGCTTAAAATGTACAGAGAAACAAAATAAAATAAAATATACAAAGATTCTATTAGGATGATGGAAAAGTTTTGGTAATAGATGGTGGTGATGGTAGCACAAAATTGTTAACGTAATCAACAGCACTAAATTATATTTGAATATGGTTATAAGGGGTAATTTCAGGTTGTATATATGTTATTAGAATAAAAAAAAATTTTTTAAGTCCATATAACTGCACAGCATAAACAGTGAGCTCTAATTTAAACCATGGACTACAGTTAATAGTACAACTATAAAAATGTGCTTTCATCAATTGTTATAAATTATACAAAGGTATTTTCATTAATTTTTACAAATATACCACATCAATGCAAGGTGTTAATATTAGGGTGGTATATGGGAACACTGCATTTTATTCAGGATTTTTATGTAAACCCACAACTTCTCTAATTAAAAAACTTCATATACTAAGTGGCACTTTTCTTACACCTAATAAGATTTCTAGAGAGCACAAATCTCTGTCACTCATTGAGAATTTTCCAAACAATAACTACTTCTTAAAGTAAATTTGCACTCTTCTGCTCGCAGGTGAAATTTCAGATTGTATTTTGTAAAGCAATGAACATCATAAGGGCACTCAAAAGTCAATAGAGCCTACATCTGTTTCAGTTTCCTAGGCAACTCCAGCAAATACCATAAAATGGGCTGACTTAAACAGTGGGAATTTATTAGCTCACAGTTTTGAGGCCAGGAAAATGTCCAAATCAAGGCATCATCAATGCTATGCTTTCTTCAAGAAGACCAGTTGCCAGTGACCATTAGCCTCTCTGTCACATGGCAAGGCACATGGTGGCATCTCCTGGTCTCTTCCTTTTTTTCTGGGTTCTTTCAGCTTCTTGCTTCCTGTGGCTTTCTCTTGTTTCTTTTGCCTGGCCTTTTGGTATGTTACCTTATTGTCTTGTACATGGAGCTAATTGACAATGGTATATGGCACAATACTTGACCAACCCTTTCAGGGCTCCACTTTCAAAGGGATTTTCAAGAGAATGACTTTTGAAATCAACCGTAAGTGATGACAGTTTTATCTAATAACCAGCCTTAGCTCCATATTAGTTAAAATAATATGCTAAATTTGGAGGCCAGGTGGATAGAATTGGGTTAAATGTTTTCAATCAATAATTTATTGGGCTTTTATAGGCTCTAGGAATGTAAGAATATATAATCCATATCCCTCCTTCAAGGAATTTAATACTTAATTGGACATAAATGTCATATAAAATATAATTTTAAAAAACCCACACAATGAAACCATCATGAAATAAATTTGATATAACAAGCACAAAAGTAGCAGAAAATCAGGAAAAGGAGCACACTGCCCAAGAAGTCAGAAACTAAATAAATAACTGCAGAGAAGTTTCTCACAAAGCTATTCGATCAATGAAACTTAAAAATTTTTGGTTTGTGGACACTTTTTAGAGAGGTTTCAACATATTCTACATGATTAAATCTCTAATATGAATTAATTTGATGACCCTGTGGAGAAAATAATATCTGTTTTGTGAAAGTGAAATATATAGCATTTGTAAGCAGAATATACCTTCATTAAAACAGAATTCTCTAAGGGTCATATATACTCTACAAAATAAAATCTTTATTTTAACCATCAGGTAGGATCAACCTTAGCTAGTTATCTCTACATATAATACTTAGAGATATTTTTAAACTTGGGAAAAATTAAATTGAGTAAAGATTATATCTGTTCCTATGTGCATATATAAATTAACATAGCAAAATAATACACACTGAATTCTGGCAAAAACTATTGATACTTATCAAAGAATGTGGACAACAGAGTAGTCTCTATTATGGCACAATTTGGCTGCTCTTGTATGAACATGCATTCATTCAACAAATATTACTGAACACCTACTAGTCTAGTCATTATTCTAGATACTCATGTTACATCTGTGAAAAAAAAAAGGGACAAAAATCCCTGCCCTCATGGAACTTATCTTTTATACAATTAACTATAAACATAACTGATAAGTAAATTTTATCATATACTAAAAAGTCATATACTAAGGTCATATATCATATACTAAAAGCTATGGAAAAAATATAACAAAGTAAGGGATATCTGGAATGCAGGGGTTCAGGGAATTGGGTTACAATTTTGAATAAAATTTTCAGGGTAGATCTCATAGTGAAGAGATAAATTTTGGTAAAATCTTGAAAGTCATGAAGGAGTGAGCTATGCATCTGGGGAAAGCATTTTTGGCAGAGGTAATAGGGCATTGAACCTATGGTGGTTTGAAGTTCTGTGAACCCCCAGAAAAACATGTCTTAAATTTAATCCATTCCTGTGAGTGTGAACCCATTGTAAGTAGGATCTTCGATTA
This sequence comes from Cabassous unicinctus, assembly GCA_029593785.1. Classification (NCBI taxonomy): domain Eukaryota; kingdom Metazoa; phylum Chordata; class Mammalia; order Cingulata; family Chlamyphoridae; genus Cabassous; species Cabassous unicinctus. Next base: position 79,602 of record JAQZBX010001006.1, on the reverse strand, counting down.
GGCCTCAATGACCTTAATTAAGATGGGTCTTAATCCTATTCCTAGAGTCCCTCGTAAGCAGGATGAAACTCAGACTCAGAGAGAGAAGGCCACAGGAAGCAAGAAGGTGAAATGGAATCCAGAAGAGTAGAGGAGGCCAGGAGATGCTGCCATGTGTCAGCTGTGCAGCAGAGGAACCAAGGATCACCAGCAGCCAACCCCAGAATGCCAGTCTTTGGGGCAAAAGCATGGCCTTGATGATGCCTTGATTTGGACATTTTCCTGGCCTCAACAACATGAGCAAATGAATTCCCATCTTTTAAACTGAACCTATTTGCTTGAGCTGCATAGGAAACTGAAACAGACCCTTATATGGGAGCATTCTTAGGTACAGCATGAAGATGCTCAAGGAACAGTGCCTGACAGAAGCACAGTGAAGGAAGGAGGAGGGAAGCATGAGAAGCATATGATTCCTTTAACCAGAAGTTAAGGGAATATCATTTTAGCATCTTGTGGGCCACAGATGAGATTGGACTTTTGCTCAGAATGAAATAGTGAGTCTTTGGGAGGTGGGAGAATGTGAGGCACATGATCTGATTTACATTTTACGAAGCTTAATCTGATTATTGGGTTGAGAGAAAATGAATGCGCAAGGAAACTGAGAACACTTATCATGATCCAGAGGTGATGGTTTCTTGGGCAAAAGATGAGAAGTGTTCTGATTCTGGATACAGTCTGAAAGTAAAGACAAGCTTTTCCAACAGTTTAGACTATATGTGAATGAGGATAAAAGAGATAAGGATGACACCAAGATTTTAACCTTTGACAGGAAGAAGAGAATAGAGTTTTGATTGAGTGTGGTGAGTACTACAGGAGTAAGAGGTAAAGGGGAAGGTCAAGATTTCAGTTTTAGATGCATTAAGTTTGAGGTGTCCATTAGAAATCCAGGTGGAAAAGCCATGTAGATTTTTGGACATACAAGTCCAGCCTTGAGGAAGTAGATCTGAGCTGGGTATATAATATGACAGCCCTTGGTGCCATGAGACTAGGTAAGATCTTGAAGGGATTGAGTGTAGATGGAAAAAAAGCAGAGCAAGAAGGCCCAAGCCTAAAGGTATATATAAGACTTATTTTAGAAATTAGCTTACATGACCATGGAGCCAGTGGATTGAATTTCGTAAGGCAGGTTGCAAGCTGGAAACTGGTGAAGGTGGCAATGAATTCCTCAGAAGCTGGCTGGCTAAGGTAGAGATAGAAATTCTTTCAGATTGCTGAAATGCCCAGTTTTCACTTTAAGAACTTCAACTGATTGGATGAAGATACGACCCTCATTGCCAAGGGCAATTTCCTTTGTTGATTGTAGATGCAAGCATCTTAGATGCAATTAACTGACTAATGATGTAAATCCATCTACAAAATATCCTGACAGTAAAAATCAGGCCAGGGTTTTCCTCTCAAAGTAACTGGACACTAAAACTTAGCTAAGTTGTCACATGAAATTAACCATCGCAGTATGGAAGTTCTCTTATAAATCTTTCAAGTTCCTCAGCAAAGTAGGAAGCACAATCATCAGCTGAAAGTGAGGATGGGGGTGGAGGTGGGATAGTGAAGATTTAAGTAGAGGAGAGAAGATGGAAAATGGATTTCTACAAAAGTGGGAAGAAGAAAGGATTAAGGAAATATATTATTATTGCCCAGCAGCCTTAAGGGTACAATTGTGTTTGAGATTATGAATTTAAAATGACACCTTTCAGCTTGGTTGTGTGTTTTTCTCTCAGCTCCAGAGGCACAGGTAGAGTTGTATTTCACCAAAGTGTTGGTTTTACCAAGTGAATATCTCAAAACATGAAAGGAGAAAAGAAAATGAATGTTTAGACAGTCAGGGACCATTAGGTATTTGCAGAGATCTAATAAAAAAAGACAATGGTCAAAACAAATAGGAAATAAAAACAATGTAGAGAAAACAGACATTATGAAGGTAGAAGAAAACTTTTAGACAGATAGATCTAGATAGATATATCAACCAACCTCCTTTTAGACTGCTAAATATAAAAGCATCTTCTCCTTAATGTGCTTAACTAAAGATTACATCACAGCCCATAGAAGGAAAACCTTAAAATAGAATATCAAACATCACTGCCCTAAATTTCACGTGCCATTCTTGCTGCTGGTAATTCTCAGTGGCTTAGGAACCACCTCTGCTGAAAGACCCTCATTCAACTATTTCAGGATCTCTCAACCCCTATCTTTCCCTTCCTCAGAAGACTGAATAGCCTTGTTAATTATTATGCAGAGCAATATAGCTCTTTTTTCTCTAAAGATGTCTAAATCACCTTTGCCAGAAAACGTTCCCTTTCATTACCAGATCTACCAATTAAGACATTTTCCTTAGGCTTATCATTGCAAACTCAAAGTGTGCTTTTTAAATTAACCATTTCTCTTTCTCATTACATTAATACTAATTACATTAATACTGAAGCCTACCTACTGAATTGTAATTAACTGTTCACTTGTCTACCTCCCTTATTAGAAAGCAATGCCTTTGAAGTCGGGTACTGTGTTTTATTTACTATTGTTCCCCTAAAATGAAAACTATTTGGATGCTATCTCATGTCATTCATAAAAATTATTTCCAAGTGGATTATAGATCTAAATGTGAAAGGTAAAACCATAAAACTTCTTAAAAAAATACAAGAATGTCTCCATGACCTTGAATAAGTAAAGAGTTCTTTAAAAAGATACCAAAAGCATTAATGATGTGAGAAAAAAAATTATAATTTGGTCTTTTTTTATGGTTAAGAATTTTTCTTCAAAAGATATCATTCACATAGTGAAAAAGCAAGCCACAGAGTAAGAGAAGATATTTCTGATTTATAGTATACCAAGGATTGGGACCAGAATATAAAAAGAAGTTCTACAAATTAAAAAAAAAAAAAAAAGCCAATCTAATAGAAATATTGGCCAAAGACGTCAATAAGCACTTAACAAAAGAGACTATACAAGTAGCCAATAAACATATCAAAAAGTATCTGTCCACCTTATTAATCATAGGAAAATGCTATTTTAAATCAAGTGATATCCTGCTACACACCATCCAAAATTGCTAAAATATAAATTGGTTAGCAATGTTATGCAATAAAGAGCTCAGCAAGTTTACTCCTAGGAATATATCCAACAAAAATGTGTACAATGTTCATCAAAAATAGTGCAAAAAATGCTCTTTGAGACACTTTCATAATAATCACCAAGGCAAGACATCCAGCGTGCATCAAGAGAAGAATGAATAATTCAATTATGGCATTTTCTTAAAATAGGGCAATTCCATGACAATTATAAAACACACACAAAAAAACTCAGCGATTAAAAGTTAGGAGAGTGGATACCTTCAGTGAGGATAGTGATTTGGGGGACATGGAAAGCATCCAGTTCTAGAAATATTTTATTTCTTGATCTATGTGGTGTGTTCACATTGTGAAGCTTCTTGAATTGTGCACATTGATTGTGCACATTCTTAAGATTTGTGCACTTTTCGGTATGTAAGATATGCTTCAATAAAATTCACTAACATTATTTATTTCTGTTCAATGGTAATATCCTAGAATTATTTTTTAAGCAAAGAAATGATAAAGCATGAGCAACAAATTGAGTTGGAGATTATGAACAAGAAAGAAAAGCAGAACTTAGATATGCTCCATCTCTGAGGAAGAGAGTTCCACCTGCTCTTGATTACCTAGTATTAATGGAGTTAGGATATCCAGTGCTGAATTAGATTTACCAATCTGAATATATTTGCATTGTCATGGCCCCATTTCTTAATGAAGTATTGTGGGAATTCCTTTTATCTATTCCATGGCTGTTATAAATGTTGACATTGAAAGACCTTTTTGCAATAGTAAAATGAGCTCTACTATCTAATGCTGACTGTGAGTTATAATTGGGCCATGACCTTATTGTATATACTAGTCACTGCACATCTAAGTCATTAATTTGCCAAGCACTTTGAGCTATCTCAACTAGGAAAAGTGCTATATGAGCCAAAATCCCATTCTCTTCTATATTAATCATACTTGATTAATATGATTTGAAATATTATTAAATAATTTTAATGCAGGTGTGTGAATTAAAACTACTCCAGAGCTTTCATGACATAAACATTGACAAATTATGTGCAAGTTTAAGTTTGCAGAAGTGATTAATCTGCTATTCTGCAGTTAAAATTAATTATTACACTCATATTTACTTGACTGGTTCAGATATGTAGACTCATTTATGCACTGTCATTTGTACAACATTATTTTTAAACTCAATATTATGTATTTAATGTATAACAGGCACAAAGAACAAGAAGGAATCAGATCAGAACTCCAGTTTTACCTGTTTCAGCTTCAGTGTTTAGCTGGTTAATTCCTTTCTTCTTTTTGTCTTTTTAATTGCTGAGGTTCTTAAAATATTTCTATTTATTCTGTCTTCACAGATGCTTAATAGGATAGTATCATTCCTATAATTAAGTGAGCCAATATGCACTTTCCCAAATTTTAAATGTAAATATTAGCATGATTTAATTACAAACAATATATTCAGATGCTCCCATCTTCATTACAAACTCTCTTACAGAAAGCGTAAATGCAGAGGAGGCTTTTGGAAGGTCACATATGCTTAGTAGGAACAATTCAAGAATCAGAGGACTGAGAGACACCTGGGAAGATGAGCTAGTCTGTCTCCCTGATGCGGGGAAGATTTCACTTGAACCATTTCAGACATTTCAGATGGATATTTATCTTGCTCTCCAGGAAAGAGATTTATAACTTTCATACCATTTCAATTTTCAGCCACCCATTGTTGCTTGGGAATATGTGTGCACAATAAACATAATTATAACAATAGCCAGAGCAGCACAAACTTTCATTTATTAGGTGCCTATTTTGCTCTAGGAATTGTTTTACATTATTTATATATTTTCTTACAGAGGTATTTATTATGAGTTCTTTATTACAGATAACAAAAAGGAAGCTTAATTCGTCTAAGGCTAGTATATTGAAATTGGTTTGACTATTGATCAAGGCCTTGCAGAAAGTAGTGGTAAGAAGGTAAATGATGAGTATAAAGCACACAGTCTTCATGTAAATGTCCCTTATTGTTATTTTTTATGTGGAGGCCAGGAAATGGTGTGAATGGGCAGAATATATATATTAAGTGTCCTTCTAGCCATTTTTAGTCAAAGTTGATCTTTCAAATGGTTTATAATTGTCAGCACTTGTCTCCTGTAGTCATAATTAGGTATGGATGGAAAGTAAGGGGAATAAAAGGGAATAGGGTTAATGAGACATTTATTGAAACTGAGGTCCAGAGAGACAAATTGATAAGCAGGCCAATAGATCAACAATTACTATGTGATATAAATTGTATTTTCATTCTTTATTTTGTTTCAATTTGGGTAATTTCTATTGACCCTATCACTGAAAGTTCATTGATTCATTCTTTGGCTATAAAGGGTCTACAAACGAGTCCATTGAATGCATTCTTCATCTCTATTATTGTGGGGTTTTGTTAATTGTTTAGCATCATGTTTGACTTTCTCACAGTTTCCATCTCTCTCCTGAAAATCCCGTTCTCTTAATATATACTATCCACCTTTTCCAGTAGAACTTTTAACATGTTAATCATTGTTTAAAAATCTCTGTCTCATAGTTACAATATGTAGGCCCTTTCTGTGTCTGGTTCTATTGATCACTTTGCCTCTTGAAAATGAGTTGGTTTTTTTTTTTTCCTCTCATTATTTTTAATCAAATACCAGGTATTTCATGTAGCAGCGTAGAGACTGAGATAAATATTATTTATGCTTAAACCTGGGCAATGCCTCTTCTCCCAGGATGTTGGTGTGGGCATTGAATCAACCTGGTCAGAGGCTGAGCTGGGTTTGGGTTCTGTTGCTGTTATGGTTACCTTCTGTTTACCATTGGCATCAATTCCTCTAGAATTACCTTGAACTTTGCTTCTCTGTTGCCCTGTTTCTAAATCTCAGACAGACCCTGTGTACCTCAGAGATGGAATTTAATCTTAGAAATGGAATTTTGTCTGTGATCCCCCCTGCTCCTTCATGGCAGCCAAATTCTGGCTTGCATCTTTGGAGGGGAGGGGTTGTTGCCCCTCCTGCTTTGGTAGGAGAACATTAATGAATTGGTAAAGAATCTTTGCTTGGAGCTGTTTTCTTTCTCTCCTCCAGGTTTCTTTTTAATTTTCCCCCCTTTCTTCATCCTTAGTGAGTCTTCACGTGTGCTGTGGAACCACAGGGCTTGCCACCCTTCCCCCAGCAGCTTCAGGCTGGGCAGTGTACCTTTCCCACAGCAGTGCCCCTATCTTCCTCCAAGCCTAAAGCCCCAAGGAGCTTTTCTGCCTTTCTCACCATCCCCAGTGGAAATCCATGACAAAGCACCTTCAACTGAGTATGAACTTCCCTCGTGTCCGTGGCTCTGAGGAGCCCTTTGCTCTATGCTCCCAAGCTTGCCCACATTCAAAGTTGAAAAACTTGAACAGTCCCTTTCAATTCTTTTGGGTGTATTCCTAGTAGCAGGATTGCTGGTAAGAATTTCAGCTGTATTCTTACCTGTTTGTGTGGTGCCTGACACCTCTTCCCAGCATGCTTTGCCACAGTGCCTGCCTCTCCTCTCTTCTTGGACAGCTTGAGCTTGTTCAGATTTCAGGCTAATTGGTTGGATTCAAGAGAAGTTATGATCTTGAAGATTATTTTGACTTTTTGTTGCTGTTAGGGTGGGAGCAGCTTTCCAGTTTTCTATATCCTAGGCAGAAGTGGAATTCACTATAGGCAGTATTTTTATTCAGACTTCTCACTCAAAAATATCTGCTATTTCCTCTACGCTCTGCCTAGATCCTAAAGGAGCCCTAACCAAACTTGGCCATCTGTTAGAAGCTGTTCCAATTTATCCAGTAATGCAGTAGGTAATTGGTGTTTCTATCTTAAGTCTAGAATCTTGTGTTAGTGTGACCCCTGGGCTCCTGAATACTCAACAAGCCTCACTTTTTGCATAAATCTATAAATATAATCTTATGCTCTGTGATTATTTTCTAAAAGGCTCCAATAATTTACATTTCTTTTGCCAATGTATGAGGTTATCCACTTTTTGTATCTGTGCTAGTAACAGCATTTACTTTTTTCAAGTCTGATAGGTTTAAAATGATAGCTCTGTGAATTACCTCTTCACGTCCTTTGTCCATTTTCCTATTGGACTCTTTGTCCCCTTCAGGTGAATTTGTCAAATCTTTGTATGTAATATATATTAGCAATTTCCCCCCAAGTAATAATTTTTCTATTCACTTTGTTTATGATATATTCTACCATACAAATATTTTATTTTTAAAAGTAGAATATGTACATCTTTTCTTTATATAACCTCTGAGTTTTCAGACTTTGTTACATGGGATTTCCCAATTCTTAGATTATACATATAGACACTTAAAGCTGTGCAAAATGGACAAAGACACAGATGGATCCAATGGTATGGTGAATACAAGTAAATTTAAATTAGGACTTTTAAAATAATGCTTCCATAATTTGGTAGGCTGTTTTTTGTCAGTTACTTTATTTTTTGAAATTGAAATAAAATTTTTGTAAAGTAAATTTCATTAGGACAACTTACAGGTAGAGAAATACAGTGTGTGGGTGCTCTGTCCTCTGGCCAACTTGCAGAGCTGTGGTTGGATTGAACACATATGAACTCCCACATTCCCCTACCTACGCACAGGAAATCGAGAGCAGCAAACTCCTGTTGTTACAGGAGCCATGGGAACCCAGCCTCTACTTAGCCCTATGTAGCACTAGCTGAGATATACTGGACCAGCTTCTTGATAAACTGACAAAAGTTGGGTGGGCATATGAGTTTTCAGGACCATTAGATTTGCCTCCCCTCATGTATGTTTTTTTCCCCCCAAAACCATGCTATTTTATTTTTTAAATTCAAGTATTTAATTACTTGGAATTTATTTTTATATTCATCAAAATAGTGGTCAACTTTTATCTTCTTCCAGATGGGTAGCTATTTGCCAGCTCCTTTTATTAGAGTCTATCACTTTCTTATTAAATAGAGCTATCTATCATGTTAGCCTCTCATGGTTCCATTTATCTATTTGGATATTTCTATGCTGATGCCACATTAATTTTATTTCAATGGCTTTATAATATTTTCGGCTCGCTAGTAAGTCAGATTACTCCCTGTTAGTCTTCATATTCAAAATTCTATTGGCTATTCTTTGACATTTATTTGCCCATATAAATTTTATGGTCATTTAATTCAAATGGAATTTGCTATAATAATTACCATTATATATTACATTTGAAAAAAAATTAACATTTCCTTTATCAGACTTCCCATTCTAGAATGTTGTATGTATTTCTTATTATAGGTTTTGTTCCCTTCTTGTAATATTTTTTCTTTATTAGAGAAATTGTGGATTTGCAGAACAAGCATGCATTAAATACAGAGTTCCTATATACTATTATTAGCACCTTACATTGGTATGGAATGTATGTTACAAATGAAGAAAGCACATTGTAAAAAATTGTACTAACAACTATAGTACATGGTTTAACTTAGTCTTCATTGTTGTGTAGTGTAGTTCCATGGATTTTTTTCTTTTTAATTTTTTTGTTACCATATAAACAACCTAACATTTCCCCTTTTAACTACATTCAGATATATATTTCAGTTCTGTTAAACATGTTGACAATATTGTGCTACCATTACCACCTTTTGTTACCAAACCATTTCCATCATTCCAAATAGGAAACCTGTACATTTTAAGTCTTAACTTCCCATTCCTTATCTGTACCTTGTCCCCTGAAAATCTATATTCTATATTCTGACTCTCTGAGTTTGCTTATTCTAATTATTTCACATCAGTGACATCACATAGTATTTGTCTTTTTGTGTCTGGCATATTTCCCTTAATGAGCTGTCTTCAAGATTCATCCATGTTGTAGCATGCATTGGAACTTCATTTCTTTCCACACCTGAATAATATTCCATTGCATGTTTATAGCACATTTTGCTTATCCATTAATCAGTTGATGGACACTTGGGTTGCTTCTATCTTTTGGCAATTATGAAAAATGACTCTATGAACATTGGTTAGCAAATATCTCTTTGAGCCCCTGCTTTCAATTCTTTTGGGTATAATCCTAGTAGTGGGATTGCTGGTAATTCTAAACTTAACTTTCTGAGGAACCACCAAACTCTCTTCCACAGCGGCTCTACCATTTTACATTGTCACAAACAATGAATGAGTATTCCTATTTCTCCTATATTTTTATTTAAAAAGTTAATTTTCTAATCTTTCCATGTCAATATATGAAGAGCTTCCTCTTTCTTATTTTTATGAATATATAGTATTTCATTGGTCGATGGATCAATGGATTTACTTCTTCACTTATAAATGACATTTAGATTGTTTGCAATCTTATGCCATTCAGATTTTACAGTGAATGATCAGGTAACTATATTATTCTGCATATGAATCTCAGTGTAAGTTCATTTGTTTTGGGAGTCAGGTTGAGCATCTATAAGTCTCATATCTTTTTTTCTGTTGTAGATCATATCTTTATTTTTATTTTAACATCAGGTTTTTTGAAGTATAATTTAAAATGTACAGTTGGATACCACTGCACAAAAAATTTTCATCTTGTCCCATTGGAATCGGTCCCCTTTCTCTGCCCCCTGGCAGTCACAGAAATCTGGTTTCTGATTCTATAGATGTGACTTTGCCAGAATGTCATATAAATATAATTATATAGCATGTAGCCTTAGGTGTCTGGCTTTTTCACTTAGCATAATGCTTTTGAGATGTATCTTTGTTGATATATTAGTAGCCCATTTTATTGTTGAGAAGTACTCCATTGTATCCATATGTACCACACTTTATCCATTCACCTGTTAATATGTGGGTTTCTCCAGGTTTGGATGACTATTAATAAAGCTGCTGTAAACATTCATATAAAAATTAATTTAAAAGATAAAAAATATTAAGATTTTAATCTAATTGCAATGACTAGATCTTTGAAGATAATATAAATAATAATTGTAATAATAGGGATTCATGTCAAGTTTTTTATTTTAATTCAATTAGATTTTGTATTTTTACCACTTAGATAAAAAATTGCAATTATTTTGTGGAAATTGTTTTTATATATTCATTTTAAATGTAAAGTTTTAAAGAAGATTGGCTCCTGGATTTTATTAAACACTTTATGTTAATTTTAGTTGTGTTTATATAAAGAGTTCTTACATGATCAAGTAGTGATTCAACTTTCTACCTCCTCCAGTTCAGATCCACTCAGATGAATTGTGGCTGGAGAAAAATATTCAAACCTTCAGTAAATGCTTAAAGCTGTCCACATATCATACTATATTTCCACCATTCATTCACTCTCTTACTCATACATTCCTCTCTCCACAAATTTCCTACATTTTCTCTCCCATTCTCACTCAGTTGATGGCTCCATTTTCTTTTTCTCTAAGAAATGGGAAGAAATCTGAAGAGAACTTCCACAGATAACCACCTCCACATTTGTCACATTCATCTATCTCTGCCTTGTTTCGTGTTAATTCTTGCAAAAGCTGCCCACCCCTTTAACTTGTGTAATACATCCCTTTTCCTCCAACCTGTTGAGGTATGTTGCTCCAGGAATTCTCTTCTTTCTTCTAATTCATTATTTTTTCCTCTCTGCTTTATCTTCCCCACCAATATACAAACATGCTGTTATTTCTCCAATCTTTAAAAAATTAAAAACTTCTTTTTATCCCACTTTCCCATTACTGCTTCATTTTTTTCCCTTTCTTATAGCAAAACTCCTCCGAGTTTTCAGTATTTCCTTTCTCTGTTTCATGTCTTCTCATTCTCTACCGAATTCCCTCCACTTAGGTTTTTTACCTCCAGCATTCCATTGAAACAACCCTTAATTTTGGAATAACAAAGGGCTTAATCTTGGACTTCCTCCTTTTTAAAACGTTTTGGAAATCTCATCCAGTTTCACAGCTTTAAATAATAACTATAATCTTAAAGCTACCAAAATTTTAATTTCAGCCAGGAACGCTCCCCATCAACTCAAATCTGATACATCCGTTCTATTTGATATTGCTAACTGATGTCTAATAGGCATCTTAAATCATGCTTTCAAAACTTAGCTTGTGATCTCTCCTCATCATCACCCAAACTGGTTGATCACTCATTCTTTCGAATCTCACTTTCTGGTTATTTCTTTATGCAGCCTTTTAAAGCTATAATCATTGGAGTCATCTTTGTCCTTTCCACCCCCTCCCCCGTCCATTGTAAATTTAATCCATCAAGATATCCTCTTGATTCTATTTCCAAAATATATTCAGGGTCTCATCCTTTTACATCAGTTCTAATTGCACCCTTAAACTAAGGCGTGATGATCTCTTCTTTGTATTATTGCAAAGACTCTTAATTGGTTTCCCTACTCTCATCCTTCTTTTCTTTCAATTTAATCTCAATAGAATAACTTGAGTGATGTTATTAAAAGAGAAGTCAGATCATGTTAGCCCTGTGTTGAAAGCCTTCTCATGGCTTCTTAAAAAACACACTCATTACTGCCTACAATGCCCTTCTAGACTACACTACATGGTTTGCATTCTCTGATTGGTTTCTTTGCATCCAGATACATTGTATTCCCTGTCACTCTTCAAGACTTTGCAGTGGCTGTTCCCTCTGCCTGGAATGGTCTTTCCACCCTAAGCCCCAGCCTCAGATAGCTGAGGCTTTCTCATATGTTGTTGTCTTTATTAATTACTTGAATGGTGTTTTTTTTGTACAATCCTAAATAGATGACCCTAAATGGCCAATTCCCCCAAAATTCTTTGTCTACATTCTTTGTTTAATTTTTCTCCATGAAACTACCACCTAGTAGCTTGCATAGTTTGTCTACCTATTTTATTTGTTGCCTTTCTCCTCATACTAGAAAGAAAGCTCCATGAGGGGGCAGGTAAGGATTTTTATTTGTTTACTGCATTTTAGTATTCCTGGCACAGACAAGAGTACATGGAACACATTAAGTGCTCAACAAAAAGCTGTTGACTAAATAAAGGAAAACTTTGCTGGAATCTAATTCCTAATATTTTAATATTTTTCAACAATATTCATTAATTGGGTCAATCTGCAGATTTCTTTTTATTATTCTATCTTTATCAGGTTTTTAAAAAGAGATATATTCCTTTGTAAAATTGATTGGGGAGGTCTTCCATCTTTTTTCCCCTAAGGCCTAGAATAATTTAACTTCGAAAAACTCTCTTTCTTAAAGGTTATATAAAATTCGTGTTACATAAACCTCAGCTGGGAATCCATCTGTTCTCGGTGCCTTTTTCAATGGTAGATCTTTAAGCATCTTTTTCTGAACTCTTTTATGGAAACTGATGTATTTAAGTTTCCCCTTTCTTCTTGGATGAATTTTGGCAATACATATTTTGCTGGGAAATCATCCATTTCCTCTAAATTTTCAAATGTGCTGTTAACAAATTGTGTTAATCATAAAATGTATTTTATGATTGCCTTAATCACTTCTATATCAATGGTTATTCCTCCTTTTTCTCTCCTGATTTGGGCTATTTTTCTCTTCTGTTTTTTCTTTTAACAAGCTCATGAATAATTAATATAATTTAACTGACTTTAAAAAATAAACCATTTTAAAAATTTTTGCTACTTTTTTTTTCATTAATGTTAGCTTTATTATCAATTTCCCTTTCTTATTTATTTCTTTTAATTATTTTCCTATTTTCTTATGATGAGTATGAAGTCAGTTTATGTTTTTATTTTATTTTTTTGTAAATAATAATAGTTTTTTCGTGCTAATTTTTCCCTGTGGGTTCTGCTTTCACATTATGGTTTAGCAATAAAGAATGTTCTTCCACATTACAGTTGTAGTTTAACTTATGATTTTTCCTTTGATCCAAGGGTTATCTAGGTATGCACTCCTTAATTCCCAAAGGATTAAAATTTTTTGGCTCCAGTATATTATTATATTTTATTTCATTAATTCATGTTCACAAAAAGTGCTCTATAAAACTTTATTTTTAAAAATGTATTTATGTATTCTTCTTTGTAAAGAAAATAATTGTGTGCATGTTCCATGAACATGTGAAAAAAGATTGTCTATTCAAGGAATGTAAGATTCTATGTATACCAATTAAATCATATTTCTTTCATTATCTAATTCATTTATGGAGTCCTTTCTTTGTCTTTTAAATCTGTCCAATTCTGAAAGAGGAGAGTAAAATATCTCATTAAAGTCATAATATTAATTACTTGGTGTTTGCTTTATTACTTAGTCCTATATGCTGTGGTACATATCTGCAAAAGAACATTCTTCTTCTTTATTGCTTGGAATTTTAAACTTGACCTTCTCCCAGATTGCCAATCTAGCTTTTGTTTTTGTTTGCATTTGCAGAATATCTAATTATTGTCCATCCTGAACTCTCTATTGTGATTAATTTGATGTTAAGTTTCAATAATCTCCCAAGAGTTATTTCAGATGGGGCATATGGCTGATATGTTTTCCAAATGATTGCATATTCACATATATCTTCTTTCACTTTGAAAGATGATTAACATACCATAGATGCTATCTGGAGATGTCATTCCAGTATCTTCTAAGGCATCCCTTCAATCTATAGACTGAGGGTGCTTTCAATGTCTTTTTGTATTTATTTTTCTACCTGTTCCTTTGTTTTTATAAGTCTGTAAGATTTTTTTCTCTATCTGAGGCATATCTGGAGAAAATTCTCAGAAGTTCATCTCTTTCTTCTTTTCCTTCTAGGAAAACATGTTATTATCATATTCATCTCTTTTTTATGTTTTTAAAAAATATTTTTATTTTTTAAAAGATACTTAGATTACATATATGCTGCATAGAATATATAGGGGATTGCAATATGCCCTACTCTCCACACCTCTTACATTTTCCGACATTAGCAACATCTTTCATTTGTGGGGTACATTCATTGCAATTGATAAACACATTTTGGATCATTGGTACTAAGCATGGATTAGAGTTTATATTGTAGTTTACACTCTCTCCCACTCAATTCTGTAGGTTATGGCAAGGTATATAATGGCTTGTATCTGTCACTTTAATATCATTCAGGACAATTCCCAAGTCCCAAAAATGCCCATATTACATCTGTTTTTCCCTTTCTATCCTCAGATCATATTCATCTCTTAATCTGGTTTCTTATATTTTGTCTCCTGATTTCAAACTTTATAAGTTTGCTCTGCATTCTGAGATATGTTTTATTTTGTTTTTCAGGAAACAATCCTCTTTTAAATTTAACTACTGAATATTTTAATTTTAATTTCAGTTGTAAAATTTTGATTTTAGCTTTTTTGTGTCTGTGCTGTGTTTAAATCTTCTATTCGAGGCACCATCTCTCTTCCCAGTAGTTCTATTTCACTGAGAGGGTTTGCTATTTGTTGTGACTATTCTTCCTTTCTCAGGCTGTTAGGCCCTCTTCAGTATGGGATTATTTTTCTTTGTTGGCTCAGTGTAACTCAACTTTGGTTGTTAGAGTACTCCACATGTTGGAAGTCCTAAGATATGAAGTGATGAATTTTCCCACGGGCCACTGATATGAAAACAGGCAGTCTATGAGCCACCTCCTGAGACTCTTAGATAAAGCTTCTTTCCTGCTCACCTGTCTTCATGCCTCTCACATTCAGAGACAGATAGGGCTCTACCCCCATGCAGCCATTCCTTCTACAGACCAACGTTAACCGCCTCCATGAGGTTCTTCATAACTCTTCAGTCTTGGCACATCTCAAGGTTCACTGTTTTATGGTTCTTGACTACTGGAGTCTCCAGTGCTGATGATAACCACATTTCTGTCCCACCTACAAAGGAAGGAGCCCATGTCAATTTTCTCTGCAAGTATGCCCACAGAGCCTAAGACCCCTATAGACCTCTTTCATGGCCAGACCCTTGCAACCATTTGACACCAAAGAGGAGCCAAATAAAGTCAAGTTAGTAATGAAGGGTAAGAACATCATATTCAGGTAGCAATTTTCCCAGAATCTTCCACAGTGTCTCACCTGAATATCTCCTGTGATGATTTATAACTGCAGTTTAAACTTATTACTCCCTTTTGCACTCAATGGAAATGGTTAATTACTGTTTTTGTACACTTCTAAGATGTTGATACACTTTTTAAATTAATCCTCCTTTAAGTATTTTAAATTAATACATCTTTTCTTAGTATTAAAAAAGTTCCTATTTTTAACCATTTGTCACATGTTAACTCTGCATATAGTTAAAACAATTATTAGATAAAACCAGTCAGAGAAAACAAAAAATGTATCACAAACTGCATTCCTCCTCTGAAAAATTATCCAACTCACTCCAATCATTATTCCATTTGAGAGTCTTATCATTTATGGATAGGATTTTATTACAGGAAGATGCCTCTATTGACACACTACTCAATATAAATCATCTGTGTGCATGCCAATATGTAGATTCCCCACCCAAGTAACTCATGATGACCGTGTGGGATATAACATAAATTGAATGAGTATCCACTAATTTTCTGAGGTTGTTTCAACATGGTCCTAAGGCAGTGAGCTTGTACCCTCAGGGTTCTAGAAGCAAAAAGAGAATGCTGTGCAGGGTATATGCTGGGAAATTTATCAGAACCAGTTTTTTTGTTTTTTTTTTTAATATAAATGCTAAGAACACAAGGGTGGGGTGATTCTGTTCCAGCTTGTACTCTGGTTTCTTAACTCTGGTTTCTTAACAGGGAAATCCCTTTCCCACCAGGTAAGAAGCTGCTCCTGTCTGCAGTTAGTGAGCAAGGGATTACCTCGACTGTTGGGGCTGACTCAGGATTTACTTGTTTGAAGTTGTCGTCCTTGTTATTTTTTCATCAGCCTGGCTCTCGTCAATGAAATGTCTTTGCTAATTGTTAAAAGCATGAATGCAACAATCAATCAAACTACCAATCTTATAAAATATTTTCATCTGGTTCAAATAGTTCTTAAATGATCTAGGTGATTTTGCTAGTGTTAGCTTTTCATTCTTTATAAAAGTAATAATTACATTGAATACATTTAAGTGGTTGCATTTCCATTTCAGTTTTCTACTTTAAAATTTCATATTTGGCATTTCAGGATAACAGATATATCATTTACTCCTATAAATAGAACTGACCTTTTGAATTCCTCTGGTAGAAGCAGCATGGCACATCAACTGCACATATAAAAGGCCCTGCTATACTCATATTTTGTTGATCTGAATGCTTTTTCAGCTTTAACAGAGTGTCACTCGGTGACCACTAAGTCCCTCAAGTATTATTTAACAAATGTGATGCTATTTCAGTATTTCATGCTTCCTACCCAAGCCTCTGTCTTCATCTAACAGATTAGTAGCCTGAGAACCAGATGTGGTGGTTTGAAGCTGTATATACCCACAAAAACCTGTTCTTAAATCTCATCCATTTCTGTGGGTGTGACGCCATTGTAAAGTAGGACATTTTGATGAAGTAACTTCAGTTAAGAAGGTACGGCCCACCTCAGTAAGGTTGGGTCTTAATCCTATCACTAGTTTCCTTTATGTGTGGAGTGAAATTCAGACAGACTGAAAAAAAGAGTCCACACAGGAAGCAAGAGGCTGAAACCAACGGAACATAGAACCCAGAACCGGGAAGAGAAAGGAGAGGCCAGAAGAGAATGCTGTGAGTCTTGCTCTGTGACAGAGGAGCCCGGGATTGCCAGCAGCCAGTCCGGGAACACCAGTTTTCAGGAAGAAAGCACCACCTTGATGACACCTTGATTTGGACTTTTAGCCTCAAAACCATAAGCTAATAAATTCCCATTGCTTAAGCCAACCCTTTGCATAGTATTTGTTTCAACAGCCTAGGAAACTAAAAGACCAGATAAGTGATGTGCCTTACCTAAGAGGGCAAGCTAACAAAACTAGGAAAACTGAAACCCATTCTCCTTTCTCCCTTTGCATATTTCTTTCTTCTGTGCTATGTAACTTCAGGTTTTCTAGTTTCAAGATAATAAAATAACAGAAAAATAGGGTAGAGAGACATTTTCTTTAAAATGATTGTATTTTATTAGCATAAACTGAGTGCTTTAATAGTTAGAATTTCACAAAAAATAACTTTATTTTGGAAAATCCATGTTGCTTCAAGCACTCAGTTGACAAGATTATCCTTTCTGGACTAGCTGGAGAGAAACATGTTGTGTTACTATAGACAATTTCCCCTGTGTGAACTGGTCTTAAAATGGAAAATTATAGCTGCCAAACTGCTGAAAGAGGGTTCAGTGAAGTAAATAAATTAGAGGTAGAAAAACTCATTAAGAAGGAAAGCATTTGGAATCCCTCCGGGTTAAGAGCAAATGGAGCCCACGCTGAGCACGTTCCCATTTCATCATGAAGGAAGTGACATAGTATAGTTTGAACTCACGCGGCATGACTGGAGATACATCTGTCGGTGCATTGCCACCCTGCTAGAATTCCCTGACTGCCTGACAACTCCACTTCCTTCCTAAAAGTCTTCACAGTCAGTCACGCTCATTTTAGAGCTTTTACAATGTGAAATAAGTTTTGTCATGTTGTACTCAAGTAGTGTTCCTGTAGGAAGCCTGGGGAGTGTATCATCAGCCAGATCAGGCATTGCAGTGACAAGAAGAAAACATTTTAGGAGAATTTCTCTGAAGCAAAAGCTGAGTAAAGAGGGTGTATTTTCTGTTTAGTCTCATTTCTGCTTTGACTATCAGAATTTTTTTGTTAACTGGAAATTTTGGGTAATAGCAGTAGTGTGTGTTCTGAATACACTGGTCAGTTCAGACATGACTGGATTGAAATTCGTTTGCATTTCCTTCCTCTACCCAAAAACAGGCAGGATAAATAAAAGGAGAAAAAACAGTCTGGGATTATTATCCTCTTTCTCAGCCCTGATTCCTTGCAACTAGGGCTTTTTCTAAGAGTCAGATACAAGAGGGGGTCTAAACGGTTAACAGAGGAAAAGGAGACCAATCTCTTAATGAAGTCCAGCAGAGCAGAAGTTCTATGGAGAAAGTCTGAAACATGGCATAAAGTTATATGCTGTAAAAGCCATGTGCTCACGAGGAACAGGTAAAGGAATGATTCGTTTTAAAGTACTCATAGAGATCATCAGCATGCTTTGATGTGAGTGGGACTGAAATGCAATAGAGTTGATAAAAAGTGAGTTCACCTTTAGCAGGAAGAAGACGATGTTCTGAAGATGAAAAGCTACAGTATTAGCAGCAGGTCAGAAGTTGGGAAAAAAAAAAAAAGCCATGCCTGAGGTCCCATAAAGGATAAGACTGCATGTTCAGTACACCAGTGCAAAGTAAAGAAGAGTGGAACTACCCTACTAAATAAATACTTGCATGTTTTGTATTGATTTATTTTGTACACGATACTCATATGAAACATTGGTGTGATGCATTATTGTGTTGGTGCCATCATTTTAAAATTTATCATGTTTTAATTTCAAAAGATATACAAAAAAAAAAAAAAAATCCTTTACCCATCCCTCCACCTAATGAGATTATACAACTCAACAATAAAAGGGCAAACTACTCGACTGAAAATAGGCAAAAGAAAAGACAATTGTCCAAAGAAGAAATACAAATGGTGAAGAAACACATAAAAAAAAGTTCAACATCACTAGCAATTAGGGAATTGCAAATCAAAAGTACAATAAGATATCACTTCACACCTATTAGAATGGCCACTATTAAAAAGTCAGAAAACTATAGATGTTGGAGAGGACGTGGAGAGATAGGAACACTTATTCACTGTTGATGGGAATGTAGATTGGTATAGCCACTGTGGAGGACTGTTTGGCAGTGCCTGAGGAAGCTGAATATAGACTTGCCATGGGACCTGGAAATACCATTACTTGGTAAATACCCAAAAGAACTGAGAGCAGTGACACGAACAGACATCTGCACACCAATGTTCATAGCGGCATTATTCACTATTGCCAAAAGTTGGAAACAACCCAGGTGTCCATCAACTGATGAATGGATAAACAAATTGTGGTGTATGCACATGATGGAATATTATGCAGTAGTAAGAAGAAATGAAGTTATGAAGCAAATGACAACATGGATGAACTTGGAAGACATTATACTGAGTGAAGCAAGCCAGACACAAAAGGGCAAATACTGTATGATTGCACTATTTTGAACTAAATATATTGGGTAAACTCATGGAGTTAATAATTAGAATATAGGTCACCAGAAAATAGGAGGGTAGAGAATGGAAAGCTAAGGGTCAGTTTGTGAAGAATTGGTAAAAAAAGATGTTTGTAAATCATTGGAAATAAATAGAAATGGTTAAAGCATATCATGGTGTTTGTAGCAGCAGTACTATTGTATAGGTATGACAATGGTTGAAAGGGAAAGTCTAAGGTCATGTATATTACCAGAAGCAAAGCTAAAAAATGTAACTTGGGACTGTATAAGATAGTAAAACCTCATGTAAAACATGAATATAGGTGATATTGCATATATAAAACTATTTTTACAAAATACAAATATACTAGAAAGAAGGAAAAAGAATTACACCTGTGTACAGCAGGGGAAGCATAGAGAGATTGAGATGTGATGAGCTTTGGTTGTTTTTTGTTTATTATTATTAGAATAATGAAAGTGCTCTAAGAATGATTAAAGTGATGAATGCACACACACATGCAAAAAGATGTGTAAAAAAGAAAAAAAAATAACCTTTACCCATAAATCCACCTAAAGATAGCTATCATTAATGCTTTTCTGTCTATATTACCAGTCAACTTTCTATACATTATGCTCATGCAGGACATGTTTTATATTGTATATCATAAATAGTGTGTATTATAATCAGATTGTACAGTGGTTTAATCTAACCTGGTATAGCAGTTTGATATTGTTTATGAATTCCAAAAATAGATATTGGATTATGTTTGTAAACTGGTCTGTTCCTCTGGGCAGATTACATTGCATTGGATCCAGAGGTTTCACTTTTACTTGATTAAATTATGATTAAAGCTTTGATTGGACCACATCAGTAGAAAACACTGAGAAGAACACAGAGGATTTACATAAATCCTGTACATAAATTATGCCATTTAATTCATAGAAAACCCTATGAAATATGAGTGATAATCTTTTTTTAAATGAGAAAACTAAGGCTTAGAGTGGTTAAATAATTGAAGCCATATTATATAATTTTTAACAAGGTAAGCCATGGTTGAAACTTAGGTTCTTTAGACCCCAAACTGTCTTGCAGTCTCTATCTCAGTGATAGAGTGTCATTCAATAAGGAAACATGGATATTTAAAACCTTTATATGTACTAAGCGCCTTCTCATTTCATTTTATCTTTACTGCAATCCTCTCCAATAGATCTTATTAATCCCATTTTACAGATTAGAAAATGGGTTTTGGAATGGTTAGGGATGTGACCTCATCTGATACATAGTGGAGTCTGTGCGCTTTCTAGGGAACTCTGAGAAACCCAAATGAGAAAACATTGTTGCTTTTTTATCTTCTCAATAATTTTAATTTTCAAAGCATGTACAAACTGGTACTAGAGATATAACATAGGAAAATAGTTTTTTGTGATGTATCTCATAACACATTATTTCATGGGCATCACCCCAAAATCACGTGTAATATTTAACAATGGCGAAGACTGGTGTACAGAAGAAAGAATTGAATTCCCTACGGAGGTTAATGAGAGGCACGGTGCTTCTCAGACAAAGTGGCTTTTGAACACTTCTGAACACCCAGCTCTGTTATGCATACTACGTATTTTGCACTTCACACTGTGCTGTCCTCTGACATCTCTTACACTATCTCAGTGCATGTTTTTTCTGTGTGTGATGTCTCACCACCTTAAGTTTGAGAATCCCATGAGAACAAAGGCTGCTACCTATACTTCTCAAACTCTGAAAATATTTAATAGCATGCAGAGCATACTACCCAGGAATTATTCATTGAATAAATTAATGAGAGAGGAAGGATGGCATATAGATGGTAATTTTTAAAAAAATCAGTGTTATCCATTAGTTTCTTGACCAAAATCACCTTAAACAAGGTTTCAATTTTTATTTAAAATGAGTAAAATACATAAGTGTTTTAGAACCCATGGTGACTAATAAGGGCTATATTGTGAAAAAATGAATCTGTTTAAGAGTAAAGCAAACAGTGATGTTATATTTAAAATACATAATCAGGAATATTTAAACTATATCACATCTGAATGGCGTGAGTTAATAGTCATTGTAGTAGCAGCATTACAATTCCACGTGCTGCTTAAATCCCTGTACATAAAGCCCTACAGGAGTGCCTCTTACTCCACTAAAGTAAAGCCTGATGCCCTATGTCATTTCCTACAAAAAATGACCAAAACAAAACAAGAAATCTTATTAAGGATAATGGTTAACTTGTGAGATTTTTTGTGCATTCCCTGGAATAATGTCTTTGTTTTGAAGCTTTAGGAGAGTTGCTGAAGAACTATATAAAGGAGAGAGGGTTTCCGTTTTGCTTTTTATATCACATGCTTCAATCTTGAGGAGCTTTAGTGTGTTAATAATGAAAATATACTTGAACTCTCTATTATAACATTA
Organism: Cabassous unicinctus; assembly: GCA_029593785.1. Taxonomy (NCBI): domain Eukaryota; kingdom Metazoa; phylum Chordata; class Mammalia; order Cingulata; family Chlamyphoridae; genus Cabassous; species Cabassous unicinctus. Next base: position 57,962 of record JAQZBX010001006.1, on the reverse strand, counting down.
ATTTGTCACCTCTTTGGTCACTGTGTAGTATAGATCATTGATGTTTAACTCAAGAGGTTTTATTTCCATCTATATCACCATAAATTTTAAATAGCAAATGTCTAGAAGTTCTCCTATAATGGATTACATTTTATTGGATAAATGTGCATTCACTGTTATTTGTCATTTGCCTCTTTTGTTCACAGAATTTTTTTTCCCCTATGGCAGAGAAAAACAATGCCTTCTATTTGATTATTGAAATATATATATGTATATTCTTGAAATATATATGTATTCTTGAAATAACATATACACCCACATATATATATATATATGTCCTGGTCCTTGAGGTAGAGTTTCTCTTGGGTTTATACCTAGGAATGGGATCACAGAATATGCACAACTTTGATTTCATTGGAGAATGCGGATTTCCAATGTAACTGTAAAAATATGCACACTTACCAGAATTAGATAATGGTTCCAATTGTTACACATTCTCAACAGTGGATTTTAAACTTTTTCAATTTTCACCAACCCAGTGAATTTGAACTTTCATATCATTTATTTTTCAATTTGCATTTCCTTGATTCCTACTGATGGCAAGATTTATTTTTCAAATATTTATTTGTCATTTGCATTTCCTCTTTTGTGAAATTTCTGTGGATTCCTTTTATCCAAATTTCTATTGGATTATTTGAATTTCACTTGCTGGTTTGGTTGAAATGTATTGTATCCTAAAATATTTTACTATGATTGATTTCAGTTTAATTTATTTCCTTTATGATATATGATTTTTATTGTTATTTAAGAAAAACTTTCCTATCCTGATTATAAAGCTATTTTTACATTGGTTTCTAAAATTTCTAAATTTATCTTTAAATTTTTAGCCTTCAATGGAATGATAATCATTCAATTTCACTTATTGAATCTAAGTCCACTCTTTCTCCACTAATCTATGAAATGAGTTCAATCTTAAATTGTTTGCATGTATATGTGTGGATATTTCCTAGTTCTCTATTCTGTTCCAATTATTGATATATTTATCTCTCTACCAATACACACTGCCTGCCCTTCCTTCCTTTCCTTTTTCCTTCCTTCCTTCTTCCTTCCTTCCTTCCTCCCACCCTCCCTTCCTCCCTCCCTCTCTCCCTTCCTCCCTTCCTTCCATTTCTTTCCTTGTGTCCTTCTTCCTTCCTTGTTTTTTTTGCTTGCTTTCTTCTTTCCTTTCCCCTGCCTTCTTTCATTATTTTCTCTCCCTTTCAAATCTTTCTTCATCAGTGATGGTTAATATTATGTGTCAACTTGGTAGATTATGATGTTCAGTTGTTTAGTCAAATACTGGCCTAGATATTGCTGTGAAGGTATTTTGTAGAAGTGATCAGCATCTCTAATAAATGTAAAGTTAAAGTGATTACCCTTGAGATAATGTGGGTAGGCTCATTCAGTCAGTTGAAGGCCTTATGGACAAGAACTGTGGTTTCCAGAAGAAGAAAAAATTCTACCTCAAGACTATACCCTCTACTCTCTAAGTTGTCAGCCCACTGGCCTACTCTACAGACTTCGGACTAAAAAATTCAACATTAATTCTTAGCAAAATTTCCAACCTCTGGCCTGTCCTACAGAATTTGGATTTGCCAGCCATCACAATAGCATGAGTTACTTCCTTAAAATATATCTCTTTATGTATAGAACCCTGGATAATGCATTATTCCATTACCCACTTCCCATGAGAACGTATTCTAATGTAGTTAATGCATGTAATTTTGCTTGTATGTGCTTTTGCATAATATGTATCTTTGTTTTATGTAAATACCTTTTAAACTTAAATAAATGTTATCATGTTCTAAACCTAATTCTGTTTCTTGCTTTTTTTCTTTATTAAGTGCCGTAAGACCCACTCTTTTAGCTATGTACACATACACTCTGGTGGTTTGTGTAATACTCAATGGCAAGTTGCCACCGTATTTTACCTATATCTTCTATTAAAGATGGGTGGCCTCCTCGCCCACAAATAAGGTTGTAATGAACACACTTGTACATGTTTCTTTACAGACCTGTGTGAGAAGTTCTTTAAAGTAAATATGTAGGAGAGAAATTGCAGAGTCATAGGGATTGCCTATACATAATTTGATTGGATATTGGTAGATTGCTCTCCAGAATGACTGTCCAAGTTTACAATCCAACACCAGTGAATGAAGGCTTCTGTACCTCCAGATACCTGTTAATTCTTAGCATTATCTAGCTTTTTTATTTTAGCCAGTCTACAAGCATAAATCTTCATCTTATTATTTTAATTAACATTGCTCTGTTTAATAAAGATTTGAAAATCCCTTCATTGTCTTTCAGCTTTTTCATATCCTTTGTCTATTTATATATACATATTTTCATTATATATTGCTGTCTTTTTCTTGTTTAATTGCAGAAATGCTAGAATTTAGATATCAATTTGTGTTAGTTTGTGTTAGTTTGGTCACTAGAAATACATTCTCTTATTTTATTGTTCTTCATTTTTATGTAAAAAATACATCAATTTTTTTCCTTTAGGGTTTTTGCTTATTTACTTATGGAAATAATTTTCTGACCTTAAGGCATATTGCATAATGTTCTTGTGCCATAGTTTCTCTATCTCTCATTCTCTCTTTTTGGATTCTTTGTATTGTATTCTGGTCTACTACTAGACCTGTAGATCTGTCTTCTGGTTCACTAGTTTTCTCTTTAATTCTGTTCAATAAGGAGTTAAATCTTTTTCTTTTAATTTCAATGAACAAATTTTCATTCTTTGTGTGAAAGCAGTCTTTTAAGTGACCTCATATTCCTGGCCACTTTGTCTATAAAAATTCTTTGAGAATTGGGTTGCGTGCAAAGATGAGTTGTATTTGTGCCAAATACCTGAGTTCACCACCAGCTCAGGGCTACTTCTACTTACTGACTGGCTTCACCTTTGGTGGAGCTCCCAGGTAGCTTGAACTCAGGCTGCAAACTTCCATGAGGATCAGCTTGTGGTTATAATTCCCAGGGGAAATTTTATTTCCCCCTTCACTCAGAATCAAGATTCAAGATTATCAATCTTCCTTGGACTCTGGGCTTGGGAAAATTTATAAATAGTTTGTCCTTATTCTAAAGGTCCTAATTATAGGCAGAATGTAGTCTCATTAGGCTCCTCTTTTGGGGGTTGGGGAAATGTCTTGGTTTGTCAGGGCTGCTATGACAAATAGTACTCTCTGGTGGGCTTGAGTAAGAGAAATTTATTGTCTCATCATTTTGGAGACTAGAAACCCCAAATCAAGGCCTCCATGCCTTCTTTCTCCTGGACTCTGTAGCATTTTGGTGCTAGCTTGCCACAATCCTTGAGTTTCCTTGACTTGCATCTCTGACTGCATCACAGGGTGATCTGTTTCATTATGTGGTTCCTTTTGACTTTTACCTACTGTTGTGTTCAATTTCTTTTGCTTATAAGGATTTCACGCTGATTCAATTCAGCCTCATCTAACTGGATCTTTGAAGATCCTATTTACCAATGAGTCTCCATCTTAACTAATAAGAGTGTCTTCAAAATTCTATTTAAAAATGGGTTCAAACCCATAGACACCTGGACTAAGACTTGAATATGTCTTCCTGGGGGACATGATTCAAGCCCCAACAGAAAATGAGTTTTGTTACCAGCTCCCTTACTCAGTGAAGCCATGAGAACTGATTTTCAGTCTCACTGGATTCAGTATGGCCTCAAGGTGAATACCAACTGTAGTGCTCTCCTTATCATCCTTAAGTCCTGCTGCCATTTAGTTTGTGGCTTCAGAATGAATCTTACTAACTTGTTATTTTTAGAATGAACGTTAAGAGACTTTAAATATATTATGCAGAATTTTACTTATATTCTGCAATAGGATTAGTTTGGAACCTAATCTGGCCTCACTTATATAATTTACATACTTGTGGAAAAAGGTAGGAATTCTTTTTCTTTTCTTAACTTAAAATCTAAAATCCTCAATGGCATGGCCTCATCCTCATTTTCTAAACTGGTATTTTTATTAATATTCCACATGAGCTCTGATGTCAAACTGATTGACTTCACCTTTCCCTCTTCAATGTTTATATTTATTGCTATCTGTTTACTTTTATTCTCATGTTGTCATTCTGATTTTAATTGCATTCAATTCAATTCAAAGCATATGTATGTTAATCAGGTAGGCTGCCTCCTTCTTCAGCAGTTATATAAATCTTTTTAATTCTTTGGGTACTAGATCAAGTCTGACATACTCCACAAAGCCTTCTCGGCCAGCTCTGACCCACAACTCTGAAATGCTATGGCATCATTTGCGATTTAACTGATTCAAATTATTAAGTTCTTGATCAAGAATTTTCATCAGATTGTAACCTGCCTGAGGACAGAAGTCATAATTTTCTATATTTGTAGATTCTTTGCTGCATCCTGGGTACTGTTGGTTCAATAAATAATTGGTTATTTCATAGCTGGTGAACACATTTCTTGCATTAAATGATCCTGCTTTTTACTCTAACTTGAGATAACATCTTCTTTTCCATTTCATTTCATGAATAGCTCATATATTTTCTTAAGGGCTCTTAGGAGTGGTACTATAACATTCATCTTTGATTTGCACCTCCCCTTTGGGGATTATCACCCAGATTCTAAGCTCATGAATTTATTCAATGACTATAAAAGATCAAGTCTTTTAATTCCCACAGGGTTAACAAGAAAATTAGTGCTCAACTTGAAACTCCAATTATATACATAAAACCTACGTACCCTCCTAATTAAGCACTTTTGTCAGCTGAAAGGGGTCTTAAATTTAATAATTTTATTAGTATTTTAAAATTGCAGCAGGAAAGATTAACTGTGTTAATAATTAGAAAATTGAATATTAACTTTTTTCAATGGTTTCCATCATACAATTATATTCTACATCATTTTAGCAAAGCAGAGTCTGTACAAACTGAAAATAATTCATGCTTGTGGCTAAACTTTTGATTTTTTCTTTAAAAGACTGTAAAGCATTTTTAAAAAATTTTAATACTGAAATCATAGTTTTACTAACAGCCCTCAATATAATACTATCTAATATTACAGAACACTCAAATGTTTCATGTTAGAGCTACCATTCCCCAATATTGTCATCAGCTGATATGAAACATATATAAAGGCAGCAGAATTCAAGAGAAACAGTTAAAGAGACAGGAAGTCTGTCTTTCCAGTTAGATCTGCTCTGCACACTGCATGTGTGCCCTGTTCTCCATTTCCTACTCTTTCCCTCTGTTCCCCTGTCAGTCCCCGCATCTGAATTGGAGTTGGAAGGTAGACAGGCTTGACTAACGTGAGACTCATCTTCTTCTAGCAAACTTGCACATAGCACGATTCCTCTTTGAAAGTGTCCTGACACTTTATTTGCTCACTCCTCTTTGTTAGAGTAACAAAGGTGAGGTACTGAGATACTAGGATATCCTGAACCGTGGAATCTATGTATAATATATTATTGACTTTGGTCTCACCTGATTTATATGCTAAATGTGACTTAAACTTTTAAGAATATGTGCTTCAAATTTGAAGTGGACTTGAATTTTAGGTTAAGCTATCTATCACTTGTGTATTATAATTTAGGATTCATGCCGAGGTGAGTAATTTGGGGGAGGTGACAGGGATACAAGAGCAAGGAATGTCAAAAGAGGCCCAAGGTCAAAATTAACATTGTCTTAGTTTGCTAGGGCTGCGATAGCAAAGTTACACAAACTGGGTGGCTTAATACAACAGAAACTGACTGTCTCAGTCTTGGAGACTAGACGTCTCAAGCAAGGCATCAGCAGGATCATGTTTCCTCTGAAGTCTGTAGGATATTGATGGTGGCTCACCCACAATCCATGGCATTCTTTGGTTTATTGCATAACTCAGTCTCTGCCTCCATTATGTGGCTGTCTTTCTCTCTCTGGACTGTATGTATCCAAATTTCCACTCCTTAAAAAGAGGCCAGTCTTGTCTTTTTAGGAGCCACCCTAATCCAGTTTGACCTCACCTTAACCAAAAACATCTTCCAAATAGGATCACTTTCCCAAGACCAGGAGTTAGCACTTGAACCTATCTTTTGGGGGGATACTCTTCTATATATAAAAAATATCAATTAATGCTGTGGATGGTTAGAATGAAAAATAGACATCAGGAGTCAAGTGTTGATAATTGAATCAGTCAGCCTGTGTATGGTGAGAGACAGAACCAGTGTCTGAAAGGGCAAAAAAGGAGTTAAAGGAAAAGAAGGGCAAGGTGGGCGTTGTAAATTAAGTTGTGAAAGTTCTTCTCCTGGGCTAGCGAAGAATAGACTTTTCTGCTCATTCTTGATGCAAAAGTGTGACTCCAAGCTGAATTTTTGTATGTTTAATCTGCAATGTGGAAATATTACAGTCACACTTAATTAGCCCATTTGGAAAATATTGATCAGAACTTCTCATTTTCTAAAAGGTATTTTTCAATTAGTGCTCCAATCACTATATTATTAACATGGTCTCCAAAAAAATTAATCAGTCTCCTTTAAGCTTTAAGTTATGAAAGATGTCAATTTGATTACTTAAAAAAACAATTAAAATGAGTTGCAATTTTATATCAGGCTTTGAGCCATATATGGATTGATGAATGTTCTCAAGTCATCTTACTTTAAAATGCAACCAAACAGATAATTATCATATACCATCAAATGTAATTATACCTGATAATCTCCACAAAAAAATCCTACAAGTTAATATCACATATTAGCAGCTAATCACATAGTTTAAATGGTTCCATGATGCATTTTTATGAACTGTGTAATCTGCATCAGTAAAGAATGCATGGAGCATAGGAAAGGAATGAAAATGAATACACTCTTACTAATCAAATGAAAGTGGATTGAAATGTCAGATATTTACCAGTCCTTCAAGAAAGCAGATCTAATTTGGGGAGCACTGGACTTAGAAAAGAGGATCATATCAACCAAGCACATGTTGGAAGGCACCTACCCAGTTAAACTAGTTTCTTCTTTCCCATTATATTTGGGAGGCTCCCAGGACGACCAGAACAAGGGATTATCATATGTTCCTTTTTTTTTTCTTCCTCCCCTACTGTATCCCCACCCCTGATGAACCCAACTAAGAGCAAATAAATGAGAGAGGATTTTCCTGAGTCAGTTTCTCAGCTTAACAGCCCTGGCAATATTCTAATTCCAAGCCCATCTATGTAACACTTCTTTGATCGTCCAGGATTATAAATCACTCCATCAGCACATTCTCTGGAAGAATTCTTATGTATGTATTTTATTACTTTTCATCTTAAATCTTCTCCATTGAACTGTGCGATCCTTGATGAAAGTTTGGTGAGTGAATATACTTCTTCCTCTATTCTTAAATTCTGTGTGAAGGCTACACATGTTACGTTTTTTTAATTATTTGAAAGATAGCTTGCTACGTAAAAACAACAAAAGGAACTGTTTGATAGGTAAAGAAACCCAGGATGAAATTAAGCATTACAAGATATGCAGATTCTATACTAAAAATAGGAGAGAGGTTAGAGCTAATTTCTGAATCAGCTGCTCGTTGATGGCAAAAATAATAAACTCATGTTCTAATTGTGAGAAAACTGCCATGAAATTGGATCAGACATCTGCAGTGGGGCAGAGACCGGTGTGGGCCTTAGTCATGGTTTCTGCTTGTACTAGAAGGAAGAGAGGAAAACATACAGGGAAATTGGTAGAAGGAAATAGCCTATGAAGCTTTGGTTATACACCGTTAGGTTAAGTAGCTTATTGAAGACAATATCCAGGAGGAGGAGAGAAAGATGGAGAAGCAGCAGGACTTCTCAGTTTTCCAAGACTCAGAGAATCAAAGAGGCTTAGGTGTCATCTCCCCCAACAGCTGTGAGCGGTTAGAAAACTGCTTGAACATCTGAATCCTGGAAAAAACAGCAAGTTTAGCTCTGAGTGTAGAAGCACCTCACATCCCAGGGGTTTCTGTCTCTGAAGAAATGGAAATCTGGTAAAACGGCCAAAATTGGCAGTAAACCAGGGGTTTAGTTAAAAATGAATTTGCAACTGCTGCCATCAAAGGTTTTGTTTGTTTTGGGGGAAAAAATTGCTTTGAGTGAAATTTCCATTTCTGGTATCTATTAAAAATTAGTTATGATTACTCATTCAAATGATATAATTAAATTATTAAATAAAGGATTTAATTTGCTCTTACATCTGATGGTTGCCGATGTTTCTGAGTTCCCTAATATGGCTGCTGTGCTGTGGTCACTGATGCTCAGTTTATCATTTATTAGCAATTCAAAAAAGCCCCAGCAACTTAATTTATTCTATTTGTAACTTTGGCATAATAATTAACACAGAAGTACAAAAAAAGATAGTTAGGAGAAGGAGGCGGGGGTGGGGGGCAGAAGGAAGGCAGGCCAGAAGCAAGCAGCACACACCTCTGACGCTCTCAGCACACACAGGCATTATGCTGAGCATTTTCATGTATGATGTTTCATTTCCGATTATTTACGGATTAGACTGTGAGGCACAGATCGGCTAATAGGTTTTCCTGAATTGAACAAAGAGAAGTCATAATTTAGAGTGACATCTTTAAGATTCCAAAGCCCACTTTTATTCCTTAAGAAAGAAAATAGGTAGTATCTGGTTGCTAAGTGTATGCGTGTTAAATGTTATGATGCTAATTAAATCCTTAAGCTTAAGTTCGATTGGGTGTGGGGACTAGGCAGGGAGGGCGGGAGGAAAGTGTCAGAGAAGTCACAGACACCTGTTAAGCAGCCATCACCCAGAACCCACCTACCCTCACCTTCTTCTCTGGGGAAGTCACCAACACATGCTAAACGACCATCCTCCGGCCCTTCACTACCCCCACCTCTTTTTCTATTTTGTGCCATTACACAACCTGGGGGAAGTGTGAAGTCTAATTAAAAGGCCCCACCAGGAAACTGGGAATATGCTGCCCCAGAGATTTATCAAAACAGAAATTCTCAGAGGCAGGGCCCCTTCCGCCCAAGGTGGATAAAAAAAATCACACTCAAATCAAATAGTTTGTTTCTCTCCCCTGGTGGAAAGTGAGCCGTGTGGGGCTGTCATCTACAGACCCTGACTGCAGCAGGTGTGGCCAGCCTGGGAAACCGTCCACGATGGCATTTCTTTCCCTGCGCTTTTGGCCTCTTTGTGCTGTGTAAATAACAAAGAAGTTATTTGCCCTTTCTGGACTCTATATTGTGCAAATAATAAAGAGATCATTTGCCGAAAGTTTCTGTTGTGCCCCGAGCCAGTGATCCCGCCATGCACCATCGTAGCAACTCCTTCCACAGAAAGCTTTCAGGGAAGAAGTGACAGTCCACCTTGGTGTCAAAGAAAGAGTAGGATTTTAATAGGCAATGATGGGGAAGGCTTAATAGGCAATGATGGGGAAGCCTTGTCATTCTAAAAGGGAAGAACATTTACAGGAGATACACTAGACATTTAGGGCACCACACTATAAGGCAGGATTTCTCAAATTGTTTCCTGGGATCATTAACCCTATACGTGCTTTGCAAAACAAAGGTCACACAGTCAAATACGTTTGAATGATTCTGCATGCCCCCATTCTTGGAGAGGCAGCATGTGAGTTAAGCTATAAAAGATTTAAAGCAGAGCTACAGGAAAGAACTCTGTTTAACTGTGTCTTGTTGATCTAAAAACTTTTCTCTATGTAACAGCTGTTAGTATTCCACATAGTGGGTTCTTCCCAGAACATTCATGGTCTTTGTAATAAACATCTTTGGGGTCTTTGCCCAACTCACAGTGACATCCCCTTTCTTGGGAAATGACCCCTTCCACAATTCACAGGAAGGGGCCTCTAACCCTCATCTCTGGACTGCACAGTCCCACAGGGTTGGGTGATCAGGTTAGGGGTGGGTGTATGCCTCACCCACAGGAGACTATCAAATTCTCACACATTGGAATATGGAGTTGTAACCAGGGGAACTCAGTCAGCCTCACTGAAAGGTTAGAACTATAACAACTTGATGACTACGAAGCAGCCATATCCTACTATATGGACCCACAAAATAAGATAGCTGAGAGAAAAAGCCTCAGAAAGAGACAGAGAGAAAGTGAGAGAGAGACAGAGCAACTGTTCAGAGAAGTAAGAATGAGAGACAGAGTTCCTCTTCCAGTTTCTTCTTCAGCCTTATGTGCCTTCACGTTCATTGGTTCCTTGATGTCCATGAGGCATCCCTATGTCCTAATAATAAATTCCCCCTGTAAACTAAATACTTGTTTCTGTTGCCTACAACCAAAAACTAACAAAGTGAAGCAATATGACTGAGCTCATTGTAATATGATAATCTGATAGCAATTTATAAAATAGATTAGAATGGGGGGAAAAGCTAAAAGTAAAACATCTCTATGCAGTAGAATCTTGTAATTTTTTTATGACTTAGAATCCATAATAATTAGGAAAATGGTCTGCAGACATACTTTACTCTATCAGTTAAATATGCAAATAAGTGGTGTTGAATAGGGATAGAGATATCAAATTCCCTGGGTTCCTCAGACGCACTCACTCATGTACAATTGATGTGATAGTTACAGATCTTTCTTATCTATTAAATGTCCCTAGCTTCTGTTTGTAGACAAAACTCTTGCGCTTTATTTAACACTTGTAGTGCTATATAATTTATGCTTTCATTTAATTCAGATTGGCCCTCCTTTTTGTGGTCTCTTCTCTTCCAGTAATGTAGAAGAAATTTTGTCTATTTGTCATACATACTTTGAAAGATTCTATAAGAACCCTCTATTGGTTGAAATGAGAAATCAATGAATGAGCTAACTTTGGAAAACACTTAAAATGCCTAGCCCATGGTAAGCAAATAAGTAAATGTCCACTTACCTGTGACAATTTTGGGCCCATATATCATGAATGGAAAGGCATGTGTTACTGTGGGACTGAAGCCAAGAAGAGTGGGTTTGGGTTTGATATGCATCGTTTTTCCCTCTTCTGCCCCAGTTCTCGTAGTAGTCTCCTGTGCCAGATAGTAGAGCTACAAGAGTTGAAAGCTGGTTCTTGAATGACTGTGGATAACAAAGCCTCTCCTGACCTGCATTGTGGAGATGACAGTGATTATGCCAAGCCTCTAGGATTTGGGGGTAGTTAGTCACCACCAAATAGCCCATCCTGTCACAGAATATCTTATGACTTCTGCATTTTAGCTACACAAACTGAGGCAAGGCAAACATTTTATGAAGAAACAAAAGTACAAATAAAAAGGAAATCATCTGCAAACACTGCTGCCTTGTACAAACTCCTCTGAATGGAATACTTCCCCTTCCTTCCATCTTGAAATCCTTATGCTTAGAGCAGACGTAACAATGACTGTCCACAACGCAGCAAGGGCAAGGGTTTAGGTGTCAAAACAGATTTGGGTTTTATTCCTGCTTGACACTTACTGTTTGACCTGGGACAATCTATTTAAATTATCTAAGATTCAGTACCTTCATCAGTAAATTAGAGATAATGAAAGTGTCTATCATACAGGGTTGTAAAGATTAAAGGAAGTAACATGTGACACCATGGAGCCCAAATCAGTAGCTATTAGCTAGGATTATTATTAGGCAGATTGATTTATGGCATCCGTGAAATATGCAGTTGTGAGAACCTAGATGCCATGACCTGGAGACAGAGTTTGGAGATGACCCACCAGCCCACGGAGCCTTTTGTCATTACTCATGGAAGTTCATGAATGGACAGGTTTTCTGAAGTGGTGCTAACATAAAAATGGGCTTTGATTACAGAACTTTTCATGTGTTTGCATTTGCATGTGTATATGTCTTTGTGTCCCATTAGAGAAGTTCAGTGAAGGCACTGAATAGTTTAATTTGATTATCTTCTTTCTATTTCTCCACAGGTACTAGAAGCATCTTGCTTTTAGAATGCATTAAGTTTTATTTAAGCAAAAGCAGAATTCCTTCATAAACAGAGGCTTATTTTCCAATATTGGGTTTGTGACTTTCATTTATGACTTGAATTAAACCACCTACCCATCTCCCTTTCTGGGCAAGGTGATAGAGCCAGCAGGTCAAGTTTTTCTATGTCTGCCTATGAACATGTATCATTGTGAGCTATTTACAGGCAATGATTTCAAATATTATGGGCGTGCTGAGAAAGAAATGGCAGGAATCTGCCTACAGGGAAGAAAGAACTCAGCAAAGTGGCAAACGCCCTTACAAAGGGCAGTTAAATCAAATGTCCTTGGCAAGGAAATATTTGGGCCTTGCTGAGAAACAAGTTCTTCACATTTTATTGGGTGAGGTTTGCCAATTTGCAAAAAGAGAGTGGCTGGGACTTGTTGCTAAAATATAGGCTTCAGCTTTTTAATGAAGCTTTTTTTTCTCCCGAAACTGGAAGAGCAAATGATTATGACAACAACTCAACTGGTTATAGAGCTAAGTGGGTGAGTTATAAAGTCAAACTCTTGGTCAAATAGGTGTTCAACACGGAATGAGATCCAAGTTAATGTCTTCACTTGAAATGAGTTTAGATTTGCAAAACATTTTAAAATAATTTGTTTCTAAATTCCAAAGCTACTGAAGTCAGTAGTGAAAATTTGTTTCCATTCACTTGGTAGGTAGCAAAGCAGATGATTTTTCATAATTTTGTTTTTTCATAAAATGTTTGCTCTCACTCAGTTTTGTACAGAGAATGCAGAAGTCATAAGGGATTCTGTTTATCTCTTCATGGGATGGGCTATTCGGTGGTAATAAATTAGCTCCAAATCGTAGAAGCATGTCATAATCCCAGTGAACTTCTCACCTACGCTATCTCTATAACACGGGTCAGAAGCTATACTTCTCAGATAAATGTTTCCCACAGCTTTCTGAGCTGGTTCAATCTTGACTAGCCGCTCTTCACATCTGGTTCCCAGCCATTCCACATCCTGGGATCCCCTTTTAGCCATCCCACATCCTGGGATTCCCTTCATCTTTTCCCTCTATTGAATGTTTTTGTTTTTGTTTTTTCTTTTTTTTCTCTTGGAAGTCTTTTTTTTTTCAAGGAAGTTTTTTTTTTTTCATAGTTTTTTACTATGAACCCAGTACTTCATACATGGGAAGCAAGTGCTCAACCACTGAGCTACATCTACTCCCTAATGAGAGTGTTTTTGTTTGTTTGTTTGTTTGTTTGTTTTGAAGAGGTACCAGGGATCGAACCCAGGACCTTGTATATGGGAAGCAGGCATCTACTCCCTTCTATTGAATCTTGATTTTCAATTTCCATAGCATCTTCATTCGTAACTTTTACTTTCTTTGGGGGTGGACTAAATCCTCTAAGAACATCCCAAGGACTAATGCCCAGAAAATAAAATTTTTTGAGACTCATTAACAGTTAACACTTAATCAGTAGGTGAATATAGGATCTATTTTAGAAAAAAAATTTTTTCAGGGTTGTGAAGGACTTGGTTCATTATTTTCCAACCTTCAGATTTGTTATGAAAGAAGTCCAAAGCCATTCTGGTCTTTGACCTTCTACATATGATATATGTAGTGTCTCCCTCTGGAAGTTTGCTGGATCTTTTCTTTGTGGACAGCACGCTGAACTTTCATAACAAATTGTCTTGGTGTATGTGTATTTTCATCTCTTGCTGTGGTCTCTCAGTGGGTCTTTCAGTTTAAAAATCCATTCCCTTCTGTTCCAAGAAATATTATTGAATTATTTATTTGATACATTCTTACCCTCCATTTTCTATTTTCTTTTCTCTAGTATTCTTATTAATTAAAAGGTTGGACCCCCTAAACTGTTCCCCAGCTCTTTGTTGATTCATGGTTGTTGTTTAATTTTGTCTCTTCTTGTCCTTTTTTTCTGTTTAGCTATTCTGTTTAGGAGATTTCCTCCACATAATCTTCCCAGTTCTCTTGATATCTATTTATGTGAATTTTTGAATTTCTATGTATCCATTTTTGGCTTCTGAATATTCTTGCTTAATAGATGCAATGTCTTCTTTAACTCTGAGGATATTAATGATTTATTTTGTTTATATATATAATTGGCAATGTTCTTCTCCCCGCATAATACGTTTCTTCTCAGTGGCTTTTATTATTTGCTTTTTTGTTTTCATGTGGGAAGGTATTATTCTCAGGAGTCTGGTGATTTTTTTGTTGTCTGATCATAATTAAATAAATAGTTAACTAAATTTTCCCACAGCTGGATTTGGATTCTGTTTTCTTGAAACGGTAGTTACAATCATCCATTTGCTCTTCAACTTCAAAAATTCTGCTACCATTTTTGCATCTCACATTTCCCCTTTTCTTGAGGGTTTGTGTCTTTTAAAAACAATACCATTACAATTATTTATTTTGTTTCAGATTGGGGAATAAGTCGAAGTCTTACAGTTATCTTTACCTGAAGTCTCCTTTTACTCCATAACTCTTACCAATGTGATCTCTCTCTACAGTGTTACATTGAAATTGTTCTTACCAAATTTACTGATAATCTTCATATTGTCAAATCCAATAGCTACTTTATTTTCCAGATCTTATTTAACCTCTCAGCAGCTTCCAAAAATGTGGTTACTCCCTCATTCTCAAAACACTTTCCTTTAGAGATCCCTCAAGCATGACTGCCTGGCCATTAGCCAGGTATTCTGCTACCCTGCCTCACCCACCAAATCAAAGGATTCCAGATATAAGGTCAACCTTAGATTACTGAGGCTTATGTTACTGCAATACAATCTGTTTCATCACCCCTCCTCCTACCAACCCCTGCCATTGTTTCGTAAGTTATTTTCAGCGTTGGGAGACAGAAATGTTCAGTGTTCTGGATCCATTCCATAGTGTCAGTCGGCAGCATGGAGTGAGCAGTAGCCATGCCTCCATGTAAACTGGCCCCTGAGCTACAGACCGTGCCGACATCTAAAGGCAATATGCTCATAATATTATTCTTGTGTGCCAGGCACGGCTATCCGAAAACAATGATAGTTTGGCATGTGCTTTTAGCAGAACCTGTCATATTTTATAAGCCCCAGTAAATTGTATCCTACTAAACTTTATGTACCCTAATAAATTGCTGCAGAATTTTGTCAGGGATCAAATTCATAATTTCTCTTTGAGAATCAGGAAAACAGACAGTGTGTGCCATGTTTTCCACTCACTAAAATTCCTCAGTGGTCTCCTACCACACCTGAAGTGTCTTAGAGCACAAAATGTCATTCATTAGGGCCCTACAATTTAACTTGAAAAATGTCTATCCTGGTTCTAATCCATCTTACCAGCATGATTTTTTTCTTTTCCAATTTAGAAATTATTCTTCTGGTAGAAAAGATGTAAAAATATAGAAATTAAGCACTTTTGCTTTCTCTGTTGTATGTCACCTTCATACCATCTTTCCCAAAGTGGTCTTGCCCCAAACTAGCAAAAACAAAAACGAAGTTTCTTTGCTTTTTAACCTTTATGGCAGGTCTCAAATATTTTGCACTTAAACCTTTCAGATAATATTCCATGCCACTATTTTTCACATCCATAGTTAGATTAAATTTAGCAGGAACTCTGTTAACGTACCCAGGTATTTTTAAATATGTCTCACCATCAAGTCTTCCTCCTTTTGGATTATTCACAGATGGTTAGTCAGTAATTCATATTTTAAAACTTCTTATTTATAAAATCATGAGGTTATTATTCCCATTTTCAAGGTGGATGAACCATTTCCATCGAGAATAATTGCATTTCCAAAAGCCATGATGCTCTGAAGTGGCATAGCAAGAATTCAAAAGCAGGTCTGTCTGACTCCAGAGTGGGTGCACTTAGATACCAAGTGATGAAGATGCTCAGAACTCCCTCAGCAGCCCTGGATTCAAAGACGTATAAACAGATAACTAATTTCAAAACTCACCTGGGATTGATGACAGAGCTGAGTGGGGCTAATCTATAACATGTGTGTCTTATCTATGGATTTATTTTCAGGATTCTAGGCTAAATGTGTTCTCTTTATCATTTGTTTGTTTGGATGAAAAGTATTCTCTGTTGCTCTTATTTATTTATTTATTTTTCACTCCGGAATCTGTGCCTTTTTATTTCTTGGACTAAATTGAACTGCATCAATTGCAAGAGCAGATTAAGCCATGGTCTCACTGCTATGACCTTAAAGCCAAGCTCTCATCTTTGGCTGTCATTTGGATTCACCGGGGAAGCTTGAAAAATGTTGAATTCTGGTGCCATCCCTAAAAACGTCAATGGACTGTTTGTGGATGTGGCCTCGGCATTGGGTCCCAAAACACAGTCAACTTGGAGAACTACTGCCCTAAAGTTACTGACGCCGTGTGAAATCACTGAGAAGACCATCGACCTCAATGTGGGCTTGAATTCAAAGGGAAATGAGCAGTCCCTAGTCCTTGGGAGAAATGAAGTGGCAACATCTTTAGCCGGCCCGTGATCAGCTTTCCTCTATCCTTGCAAAAATGACTCAGGTAGCAAAAATAAATGTAAACTCAGACTCTGTCCAACATGGAGGAGAGTGAGGGAGATGCAGAAATATGAAACAGGAAAATGAAAAAGCAACTCCAAGGGCTACAGTGCTGCTGTGTCTTAGAACACAAAGTACTGATTGTTATGCCGGTGATTCAGAAGCAGAAATCTCAAACGAAGGGAAAATTAAACCAATATGCAACCAATCAGAATCTTATAGTACTGCACACACAAAGAACACTTGCTGAATAGTGGCACGATGCACGTTTTCATTATTTTCCATCCCACTTGTTTTTAAAAGCCGCAAGACCACACGAACACCGGGTGATCGAAAGAATTCTTATTCTAAAAAGAAAGAACATTACTGGCATTGCCAATTCAGTGCTCAAAGCAAGGACATCTGACAAGAGAGGATATACATGTGTCTGATTCCTTTGTTTCTGAACACTCACCATATTAAAATAAACGGGGAATTGAAATTACAAAATAAAAAGCTTAAACAAATAGATGCATGATGAATTTTCTGTTAAAGGTGTTTTGATGAACAAGACAAACTGGGTAGAACAGAAGGATTTGGGCCTAGTGGTATGGAAGTAAGTGGAATAACATGGCCAGCCTTCCTCTAAGGTGTGTGTGTGTGTGTGTGTGAGAGAGAGAGAGAGAGAGAGAGAGAGAGAACCTGAGTATCACTGGAACCAACTGAGCCTGTGGGATATCATCTGCCTCAGAACCAGTGTTCAAAATCATTTCATTGTGCTCTAGGGAAGAGACAATGCACTTGACTTCCACAGGCAGATCTAACGTGCTCCTGTGAAGAGAGGAACTGATCCAGGTTGTAGAGAAGCAAGCCTTGGGCCAAGCCATTAGAGACACATTTCAGCACAGCTGGCCAAGTACAATTAATCCCTTCTTTTTTTTTTTTAACTGTCAGAATTATTGCATATTAATTGCATGGGTATGCTTATTTTTAGATATAATGTTTTCTTTTTAGGGAGAATCTGCCCCACATCCCATGGCAAATTATTCTATATTTTTACATTTAATGCCAAAGGCCTCAAGGGACCATTGTGAAAACAGCTATCCTGAGAAGTTAAAATCAGAGCTGGACTTGAAATAAGAGATTTTTCTTTTTTTTTTAAAGATATCACAGTTACCAAATACACTTTTCTTTGAAGACAGCATTTCTGAAGTCACTTTTTTTTTAATACTGTCTGATCTCATTCATCCATTTAATGTTATAAAATGGATACAATATTTTATACATGACAAGCCCACAAGAGGAATTCTATTATCATTCTCTGCAGCAACATAGTATAACATGAATTAATCTAAGTGGAGAAATATCCATCCATTTCATGTGGACGACTAATACATTTGCTGCCAAAATTCCATGACTGCCATTTGTTACTGACATAGAGAACATTTTCTTACACAATCATAAAAACCCTTTCCAAACACCACTGGGCTTTATGAATTGCATTCAAATATGTAACTAATATAAAAAAGAAAAAGAGAAAAGCTCAATGTATGGTTGATTTAGAAGTTAAAAGACATGTTTTTTCTTAAATTCTTAAAATATATTTAAGTAATTATTTGATAACTCTAAGTTTCAATTCCTTAAAAGTTGAGTATTACTTACAGTGATAGAAAAATAAAGTGTATGGGTTATTTGGGAAACAGGATTATCTTATCTAAGTTTAGAAAGAAAAACAATATAATATGGTATTACACCCAAATAAAGTTTAAATGCCAGAAATCTTTACGACACATTGCCAGTTTTACCATTCTTATAGTAAGGATGCTACTTGAGATGACATTACTTATTTTGTAAGTAAAAATATCTTTGTATCATGCGGAAGATAAAACTCTATAGTTTACCATGTTTTATGCTAAATGTACACAATGTATTCTAGATTACAAAATTTGAAAAGGAAGTAGGGTCAATCTTGAGTCAGAGCATTCTCTTCTTTGTGTAAATTAAAAAAAAAAAAAATTCAGAAAGAAAACTCCCCAAATTAATTTCATTAAAAATTTTTTTTGAAAAGGAAACATAAAGTGATAGTTTTTGTCATTTAACAATATAAAGGAGAGCTTGAACACTAGGGAGTTTATGTACTACTTTTCTTGAAGGAACTTAAAATGTGTTTAGATAATATTTTATAAATTCAACAGTGGTACTAATTTGCTTTGTTAAGTAAGGAAGAAAGAGGAGACATAACATTAATATTTTCCTGTCCTGCTGACCTTGTGCTCATGTGCAAGCGCCTTCAATTCCCTGGGTTAACTTCTGAAACATCATCACTGGTATTTCATTTTTTAAATTTGTTTAAGCAAATCAATTTTAATGATACATATTCATAAAAAATGCAATTCATCCAAAGTGTACAATCAATGGTATTTGGTATAAACACATAGTGGTGCATTTATCACTTCAATCATTATTAGAGCATTTTCATTATTTCAATAATAATACTAATAAACAAAAAACAAACAAACAAGATCACAAAGAAGTCATACAAAGAGGTATACTTGGGTTAATACTGATTGCCAGGCAACAAATTAAAAATTAGCATCAGAGCAAAATGAGGCAATGAATTATTTTTCTTTAAGTTTTATTCTCAATTACTCCAAAATTTTTTCTTACACTATCCCTTATCTCTAATGAAGCCTTCACTGCATATGTGTATACCATTCAAGTTTTATCAGTTATTATACCTTTCTTTTAGCTCATCTCTACCAACGTCTCTTTTGAACATTTACCAAATGTCTCTATCTCTATCATCTCTCTCTCTCTCTCTCTCTCTGTCTCTGTGTCTATCTCTATCTATATCTCTGTCTCTATCTCTATCTATACCTATATCTACTATATTTTTATCATCTATATCCTTGTCATCTATATTTTTATCTTTCATCTTCATCTATATCTATATTTTGTCTCTATGTCTCTATAATCTATATCTATATCTAATCAGTGCTCAATACATCTAAATCTAAAAGGATAATCATTTTAGTAAAATTTATACTGGCAAAAAAAGAAGCTTTAAATATTAAAAAATAGTGGATTTATTAAGGAATATATAGTTTAATAATATTCAAGCAATGGTATATTATAT
Source organism: Cabassous unicinctus (assembly GCA_029593785.1). Lineage (NCBI taxonomy): Eukaryota > Metazoa > Chordata > Mammalia > Cingulata > Chlamyphoridae > Cabassous > Cabassous unicinctus. Next base: position 38,425 of record JAQZBX010001006.1, on the reverse strand, counting down.
AACCATTGTTTTCAAAGAAAATAACTTAAGTAATAGATGATGACCTACTATTAAGTGAAAAATAAAATAATGTTGAAAACCAAGCTGTGATACAGTATAGATAGCATAGTCTTAAAAATGTGTTCATGGATATATCCGTATGTATTTGGAAAAATATATCAACATAAGAAGAAATACATCAAAATATTAAAATCGTAGTTAAGGTGAAAAATTATGGATAACTTTTATTTTTTATCTTTATACTATTTTTTCTCAAACTATTTTACAATAAATACATTGTTTTTACAATTAGAAAAATAATGGGCTATTATTTTAAATTATAGTAAAACTCAAAAGGCTGGCACAAGGGGAGGCAGCCTAGTATTAGAATCAACATATTAAAATAAATATTGCTATTTATTATATTAATAAACATAATATGTTCTGGACACTTTGACTTGGATGATAACATTTTGAACTTCATTCTAAATCGTCCATGTTAAAACTTAGTCTTTGCAACAGAACTGTCAATGAAATGATATCAAATGAACTTGATTCTGCAGAGAGTCAATACAGTATTGCATTCTGTTCATGGTTGATTTAGGCCTTTCATATGCATTTCTGCTCTTCAAGGAATTATAACTTAAAATAAAATTTATGCTTCAATTCATTGAAGAACTCAAGATCCATTATATCAATCAAATCCCTTTTCCCAATTCAGATACTGAAATTTAAAGAAATTCAATACTGTTGTGTTAATGAATCTTTCTCACTTACTTACTTAAATCTTGACTACTTACTCTGTTTCTATACTAATTAATTAGAATTCATAGCAAATATATGTATAAAAGCTATATTATATATAGTTATATAGATATAATCTACATGCTGTTCTAGGAACCTTACCGCCGTACAAATACACATGTATTTTGAAATTCCATATATCTGCTGAAAACATGTAAGTATTAGGTTAGGGTCAGAAAACTTACAACCTGTCATTGTAGAGACTCATCTTTTCTCCTCTTCCCTTCTCTCCATTCAAACGTCCAAAAGAATAGGAAACAAAGCATTAGCAATCAAAGTGACCTTCATTTTCTGGTAAGGTTCTTAGTTAAACTTGCTCTCCCTGCCCCTACAGCAAAATTACCAAGCTAAAAAGCACTTCCAGTTTAAGGACCCAGAACCTGAGAGTAAAGAGAAGACAACTGAAACTCAGACCTGGAATGGAGAGCAATGCCCACAGTGAGGGCAGATCCAGAAACGAAGCCTCCAGAAAAGTGTGTATCAAAACAAAACAAAACAAAACAAAAAAGGAATAAATAAATGTTAAAACATTTAATGATAGAGAAAACAGCAAATGTGGCCCCTAGTGAAGCAGTGCTTTGTTCCAGGTTAGTCCAGGCTAGATGTAGCATAATATAGCAAGTTGCCACAGCATCTCCAATAAAGATGAGAAAGTGGTGTTATAAAAGTAAGGAGACCACCGTTTAGAGCGTTATTCCATTTGTTTCCTCAAATTAGTAACACTTCAATTTTACTTTAATTTTAATTTGACTTTCTTTTTTTGAAGGTGGTGCACAAAAGTTTATTGGGAATACTGAATTAGAACCAGATGGATTTTTCAACTTAACTCTCCTCCCTTTTCCTGTTATTCTGAAAACAAGTTCCGATCATGGGATTGCCAAGAAGAGACCATCACATTGTTTTTCAATGTTCAGCTAGGTTTACAACATCTGATTCTAGTAAATGTGTGAAAAAAAAAAATCATTAACTATAAGAGACTTTTTCTGATTAACGAATAATTAATTTTAAGTAAGGACACCTAAAGAAATTAGTTTGCTTCCACTTTTTCTTTGGACTCCTGTTTTGAAGATCCTTGATTTTTTTTTAAAGCTACAATGTTATCTTCTGGACAAGTGAATAAATCATTTAAGAAGCCTTTAGCAAACTAAACAGCTTTAGCAAGTTATTGGTTAACGAAAATATTGCTGTATAACCATGAACAGTTCTATAATAATTTGACTTAAAGAAATTTTTACAATTTGAATCATTTGTGCTTTGCTTCTAATATTTTAGTTAACAACTCAAATCTAACCTTTTGTTCCCATTCTATATCAATAAAATTTTAATAACTTGAATATTTTACTCTACATTTTTAAAAAGTGAACAACTTACAATATTGAGAATAATCTCATACTGATGATCTTCACTGATATGCATACATATTATATTTGTAGATAAGTCATTAATATATTTATTTAGAGTCTCTCATTCTAACTGTCTGTTATGCACCAAATAAATGAATTATGATATGTTATGTCTGAATGCATAAATATGTATGAAGACAATACTCTCCTCCCCAACTTCACTGGAGGGTTAGAGCAAAATGAAACAGAATCCAATGCGGTGGCTACTGCCTTCTCCCCTAAAATCACACCAAGACTTATAACTAGGGAATTGCAGGATGGTTTTAAATTCCTGATTACACTGTAATAATTTCCAAATCAAATTCCACTGAATGCCTCTGAGATTAATGTCTGTGGCCACAGAACTGAACCAGGACTTGGAGCTTGGAGTTTTGCAAATAAAATGCTTTTTTCTCATATATTATCTAAATATGTACTATATGCTAGGCATAGCGTTTGACACAAAACCTAAAAACATGTGTAAAGAGTCAGTATTTTCCAATAAACATCCGTTGATTGAATATAGTCATTTCCAGTTCATTCATCCAGCCTAGAAAGTTGTTTTAAATGAATTTTGAGAACCGGGCCTCTCCTAAAAGTGATGATGTGCTTCGTGTATGCAGATAGCACCATTTTACCACACGGTAGTAAAGAAAGCTTCCAACACCTGGTTACAATCATCTCGGGTTGGTTCGTCCTTCATCCAGGCAACGGCGACTCCTGCCAAGGTCTGAACCACAGCACTGACTCTCTGACTCGAGATCCCGTGATCTTTCCACTGTGATACTCTGCCTCCGGACGCAGAACGTTGGTGGGTGACCTCTTTTCAAACACCCATCTCCATGCTCCAAAGTAAACCTCAGTAATAACTTCTTTGACTACACAGATTTAATCTCTAAATCATATAGGGAGTTGACTATATATAGAAATTTTGTTTGGTTTTGCAGGCCAATAGTTTCAGGAATAGGCTGGAATGTAGTGTCATGCCTTAAGCCACAATCAATAGATGATACTCTTACTGACCTCTTGGAAAAAAAAAATTAAGTAGTGTTTGGCTCCAGCCTAGCAAAGAAAAGGTGTGCTTTATTACATCTGGACTGCATTCTCTGGCAAAGGTATACCACATTTATACTATTTATAAAGAGGTTTAAATATTGGGGAAGCCAACTACCACACAGAGCAAGCCTTAATAAGATTTCTTTATTTATCTTTCCTAATAGCTCTTTATTTCTCAATCCAATACTTCTGAAAAAGTAAAAAGAAACCCACATAATTGTACCACCAAAGCTTCCTGACTACAAATGCTCTTTCTCCCCACCAGTGATGGAAGATTGACCCTCTTTTGCTGCCTATTTTGTCTAAAATGCATGCAAGTATTTATAAGCCATTATAGGCTACTTTTAGGGGTCTACCTAGCAATATCAAGCCCAAACTGATGGGGAATGTGTTGTCCTTGAGAAAAAACAGGATTGAATTTCTTGTTACTTTTTCTTGCCAAATTTCTGATAGGTCTTTGAGCAAAGAAAAAATCTAAAATTATCTCAGCTCCCAGCATCTGAATATCTCACCAAACAAAAGAACATTTGTTTATGACATATCTCTTTACAGATTTTTCCCTTATGCTTTTTTTCCAGTTCCAATTTGTCCTATTGCTCACCTGTCGGTCTGGCTTTGCTGTCAATATTTCCTTTTAAAATAGCCAATGCATTTTATTTCTTTTAGAGTTTTGTTTTTTTTTTAATGGAAAGAATAGAATTTCCTCTTTCATGGAGACACCACAACACTCTCTGACTCTTGAAATCTGCAAAAATAATAAACTTTGAAGATTTCTCTGTGGTGGCCACATGCAGTTACTCTGTCTCTACCACATACACTCTGGCCCGTCAAAGCCATATGCATCTTGTAGTTTTAGACACACAGCATGTGACGAAAGATGAAAAACTCATCTCTGCTAAGTAGGAGGAAAACTAAAAAGATCTGGTTACAATCGCATATTTTCAGCATTTGCTTTTTGGGAGATTATGATTCCATTTAACCACATACCCATTAGCAGATCCTATCTGGGCATGTCCTCAAGAGCTATTATAATACTGACAGAACAAAATAAAAGATCAAAACAGAGTAGCCTGTGAGACTTTCTCATGGATTTCAGAAGCGAGGCAAACGGACTTAGGGGCTGCCAGATTTTCAACTCTTTCCTATTTAAAAGAGTGAAATATCAAACAAGCAGATGCGAATTTGTTTAAGGAAACTACTGGTTCAACTTCCAGTTTAAAACTAGAGTGTAATCCATTTTTTTCACATCTAACACCCCCAAAAAGCAAGGGAGAGAGAATTGGAGTTAGTCAGTAATAGTCCTATTTCCAGGCAGGTACCCCTCCCACGGATATTATGATGAAATAGAAAACGTTGCATGAGGAGGACTCAGGTAGAGAAGCAAATAGATACAAATCAGTACACGGTTCTGATTGTATTTTCAAGTACATATACTTTGGGATGACTTTTGGAAGTCTTTATATGTCTTGCTCACAGAGCTAATAATTTCCTTTATATAATTATGTGAAGGCTTCTTGGATGTTTCTGAAGACTTCTCAGACGTTTCTGAAGCATCAAGATTTTACCCTAGCTCCTGCTTGATCCACAAAGCCAATTCTATTCAATCCATTTTGAGAAACATTTTGAGGAATAGCTACAAACAAAACACTGCAATAGTTAGTTCACAGTTTTATAACTGGGAAGTTATAAAAAATGATTCAAACTTTTCTGGAAGACAATGCTTTGATTCTAATAGACTTAAATAGTTATAAATTAAGCTCACTCTTGTGAGTATACAGTCAGGCATCATAATCTAAAGCATTTATGGTAAAAGTATGGGAAGGGAAGGCATTTATTCTGCCTAGATGCTTAAGTAAGAAATCTTTTATTGACCAGGGATGAAAACCATACCTTGAAGTATGGGTAGGCCTGGGGCAGATGTGTATGGTGAGGAAAAATAGTTCAATAGAGGAACAATTTATGCACAGGCACAGAAGCTGAAAGATGCGGTTTGAGAAAAGGCCACATTGATTGGCATGCATCTGAAATATACTGTGGATGGAGACAAAGGACAGAATAGGAGCAAGTGGCAGGAAGAGTGGTTTAGAGTAAAACTGGGGTCTTTTGTAGAAAGCGGATTTTAACTTTAAGATTATAAGAAATGATCAAAAGAGAGCTTCCTGGTATGATTTTACCCAGAAGTCGATTTCCTATAGCTAAATGTGATTAATTTGAGCTATTTTCTTCCAAGGATAAACTTTATGGTATTTCATTGGGAAACAGTCAAGGGTCTGAGTACACAGCATCCAAAAATCCTCAGTTCTCTCCTTTTACAGAGAATCCTGAAGACCTTACCATGTTTCATTGGAACTCTTGTTTTTTCCTCTGGTGGATTATTTTTCAGTCTCTGGTAGACTTTGCTTTGGTTACTTCTCTCTGTTGCCTGCATTGTCACTTTCCATTCCCCTAGCACCCTGTGTTCCAAAGCTTCAGAAATGGTGGTACAGAACTTTTCTCATGTGCATTAATTCATTTATTCAACAATATCTTCGACAAGGCACTGCTCCAGGCACTACAAAGACAATGAAGACAAACAAGTTTCCTTTCTTTACAGAGCTTACTGAGCAGAGGGGATCTGAGACAACATAAATGTTGTGAAGAAAGAATACAAGGGCTTTAAGCCATAGCCTCTCAAATGTTGATTTGCAAATAAACTACCTTGGGATTCTTGTTAAAATGTATTCCTGATTCAGTAGGTTTCGTGTGAGCCTGAAAGTCTGCATTTCTAATAAGCTTTGGGGTGATGCTACTGCCTCTGGACCACCCCTTGAGAAACAACAATTTAGAACATGTACTAGGGAGTCTTGGTGTTGACTAAAGCCATCAGAAAAGGCTGTCACGAGACCATGATATTTAAGCCGATATCTCAGTGGGTCAAAAGGACTTATGTCGGGCAGGAAACAGGTTATGGAGAACTCTTGGGAGAGAAAAAATGATATGGACAAGGCATTGAAGAAGGAATAAGCTGGCACATTAAAGGAGATAGAAAAGATTCACATTAGGGCCGTAGAATACATTTCCCAGACTTGGATCCCAAGGAATCCCAAGTCCCAATCAAAGCATTCTGTGAACCTCAAAAAGGTGTACCAAGATGGAGCAAAGTTTCTCTGATTCTCTCCACTTTAACATGATGTCCTTGCTCGCTGTAATTTCTATTCTTTTCCACTGAGCATGGGTGAAAAGGATCCTTTATTTAATTAATACTGGGAAGCATAGCCCATGTGGTATCTAGAGCAGCACATTTGGTGCTCTGGTTTATATCACATTCCAGTTGTATGTGAACTGCAGTAGAATGGAATGTGATGTACAAGGTAGAGTTCTGTTGGTTTCGTCATTGATATTCATATCACAGCCTCCAGGTTCAGCTCCATTCTTCCCTTTTTTACTCACTAGCCTCACGCTTAGTGCCGGCCAGTTGTGATCTTACATTCTGTAGCTCATTTCATCCTTAACTTATCACCCTTTGAATTTTATTGAATGCATTTCTATTTTACAATGGTCTGGACTGCACAATTAGCAATTTATTTTATTTTTATACCTAAATTGTCAGTATCCATATTGCTGAATTTTCCACTAATTATTAATCATATGTTTATCCTCTTTGCCCCAAATATATTTTAGAGTTCCTTTTGAGCAAGGATCATGCTTTACATTTCTTTATTTTACACAGTAAAAGCAAGCAACAGGTCTTAAGAAATTAATTTGTTAGTTTCGGCACATATATTTTACCTAGTAAAATCTGTACATAGAGTAAAACCTTACAAAATAAAATAATATAACTTGATTGCTATAACAACAGCATGGAAAACAAGGTAGAAGCCAAACATAATGAAAATGTTTTTCAATTCCTAATATATAGCCAAAATATTGATGGAATTAAATAGCTGAGGTGAATTTTCATTTTCTGTAGACTTTATGTACCTAGCAAGAGCTCCTCATCAAAAGCCTTTATTACTTCAAGTCTGAATATGTAGCACTTTTTATTTTAGCAATGATGACAAGTTTTATAATGGTTGTGCCATTTCCAGATTAAAATTTGAAAATTCATTTGAGTTTTACTATTGGAATGAGCTCAACCAAATGAGGTTTACCTTTGAATGTATGTACAATTCAGGAGCAGTTATTTGTCATCATTTCTTCTTTTGCTTATCATATTTGAACTATTTAAAGATATGCTTTAAATATCAAAATCATTCAAAAATGATTGAGGTTCAGAATGGAGAGCATAATTGACTAGGTGAAAGCATTTTTCCCCCCTTGGAATGGATTCAGAAAGCTTGTTAGCTAATGAAGTAAATGTGCTGAGTGAAGAGGTTATATTGAATGAGAACGTGTACTTATTTTCTCAACATATAACATTTTGAACCTAAATCTAAATCTAATTTAACTATTAATTTACCTTCATACTATGTACATACCTTTTAAATATCCTTTTGCTGGTTAGATGGTTCAACTTTTAAAACATTGACTTTCCTCATGTCTCTACATAATAATGTCTAATTTGAAATTTATGAGCATTCTGTTTTCATTGAAAAACCATAAGAGAAATGCTCTTGATTCAACTAGAGAGGATAGGATACAGGTGACAAGACATTTATGAATGAGCCTGGTAGGCTTTAAATTGCCTTATGCTTTACTTTCCAGGGGCCACAGGTCACTGAACCCTTTGTTATCTGACACCCAACCTCATACTAACACAAAAAGACAATACAGAACCATGGATTTCTTATGCTTCAGGGACTACAACATAATTTAGCCATTTGCTAGACAGTCTTTTACTGCATCCAGATGGAAATAGACTAATTCCTCAAAAAACTCAGATGGTACTCCAATATACTTACCACTCAATCATATCAATTTATTTCTTTTCATCAGAATTTCTTAGGACAAACCGTTGGTAGGATATATCTCAGGTTTTTGTCTGTGCCTTGGTAGATTTTCCATCTTCTAGTCTTAGAGAACAAATAAATGCAACAAACACCTCTAAAGCAAATGTTGGCATACTATCATGTCTATTTTCAGTGCCATCCTGAAAAGCTGCTCTGCAGAAATAGAAAATGCAACAGAAACATTCTCATTTAGGCATTAATCTTAATGAATTAATATAAATATAATCAGTGAAAACCAATAAAAAAAGGACCCAAATTCATAAGGCTGCTGATATCAGGGCCAAATACAGCCCCTTCAAATCTTCAAAGACATTAGAATTAAAGCCCAATTAATTATTGTCACATGCATGCAAAGAAGGTTTTATAAAGAGGCAATGCAAGAGAAATTGAACAACATTCCCAGGCTACCAAGGGAATTATTATCTAAATCTCAGCCTTTCTAAATCCCAGGCATAGTGAGCAAGTTCTTCCTGAGCATAGGATAAAACTAAAACCCATAAAAGGTGATTACAACATGAATACCTGATGTTTCAGATATTTGTCATAAAATCACCAATAAAATCTATCACCCATAAAGAGGTTTTATTGGAGTAAGACTCCTGACAGTGATATATTTGCCTGGGGTGATGTTATAAAGCATGACTTTGACACTCCGGGTTTTTAACAGCATGTGAAATACAATAACCTTCCTCAAGTGAATGGATGGGGAGTGTTTGATTATTTATACACATTGAAATTTACGTACCAAAGCAGGAAAGCAGCCAACTTGCTAGACGGATTTGCTGAGGATTTCAGGCACAGGTGGGTCTCACTGACAGAGAGATATAAAATGCGTGTTGGGCCAGAGCTGTTATGGGTATTGGAAATGAAAATGTCAGCAGTTTTAAGAAGAGGATTAGGAGACAGAATAAGGTAGCATTTATGTATTGGCAATTGCCAATTTCATAACTCCTAGAAAGTAGCATGTCTTTTTGAAACCACAAAGAAGAGAACATGCATGGAGCAAGGTAGCTTATTAGTAGGTAAAGTAGACAGGAGTCCTCAAGGATAAGCATGGCCCCGTCCATATCATCCACCCCTAGCCCAGTTTGTAACAGGAAGGTGTAAGCTTCCTATTGCTTATTCTGGCCCACAGCCAGAACGATAGCCCCTAAGGTATGCCTGCCATTTTATTGCAGGTGTTTCTAAAAGGGGGCATTCTGGAAAAAAAAAAAAAAAAAAAAAAAAAAAGATGAGAAGATCACCAACCCTTCCCCTTTTATAAAAAGATGGCTAGAGAGTGAGACAGAGGGAATATGTGTTCCTGGCGAGCAGAGTTTTTGAGGCAGTCATTATCCATTCTTCTCACTTCCACTGTCCAAATCATTCTAGTCTCTAAATTTGCTCAACTCCTGAACTGCCTTAGAGGCTGACACTCCTGGGACAAAGGGAAAGTGACTACAGTGCCCATGGGTGGCCAGAAATCTGAGTGCTCAAATAGAAAACATGAGTGAGTTCCCTGTGGGTCTTGTGGATGCCATGAATAATAGCTGGGACTTAGGGAGAGCTGTGGGATGGGCCACCCTGCTGGGTTGATTGGGGAATGGGAAGGATCTGGAGAGCTTCACAGGATAGGACCTACCAAAACAAAAAAAAGAGCCAACATCTGTACATATGTTTTTAAGAATAAAACAAGCCTAATGATGTCACATAACTCAGTAGAGACTCCTCAATCAAACTTGCAAAAAACCACAGGATCTGGCTTCAACCTACCTCTCTGCCTTCATCTTTTCATATGCTCATTATCAAGATTGTCCTCACCTCTGGACTTTGGTGTTGTTTTCTCTGCACTGACTATATCTTCATGTGTTTGACATTTTTTTTTATTATTCAGGATTTGCACACACACACACACAAAACACTGTTATTCAGTGAAGACTTCCCAGACTACCATCTATAAAAGTAAAGTTACTGAACTGCCATGGCATTTGACAGATACTAGATTCAAAGATATCAGAGATCACTGGAACATGAAGAGCACAGAGGTCACCAAAAAGATGGATGAGAACAGAAGGTAAGAACTTGGGAACTTACCAGAAATGGTGAGCTAGATGAAAATTGGCCCATCATCATTCATACCTCCAAATCCCCTGCAGACAAACTGTGATCTCAGCTTCTTCCATCTCATATTCCACCATTATTTACCAGTCCTGTCTCTGACCAATTCCCAAAAGCTGCATTTTGTATTCCATTATGTGAGCCGTGAGAGTTTGAATTTCTTTATGAATCCCCAAAAGAAACACAGATTATGTTCTTGAACTAATCCATTCCTTTGGGTAATGGGGCTCTTTTTATTGGACTATGTCAGTGAGGCATGACTCAGGTTGGATTTCTACCTTCTTGCTGGGTCTGATATAAATGGAGATATAGAGAGAGAGAGACAGAGAAAGGAAACTGTCATTTTTGACCCTGCCATGTGAGAGAGGATTGCTAGCAGCCAAAGCTTAACCAAGAAACCCCCAAGAGGCCGGGCCCATGGAGCAGCTCAAGGCTGAAGAAATGAGCCGTATGGCTGATAGCTGTGCTCAGAGAAAAAGCAGAACAGCTGAGACTGAAAGAAGAGGCCTGGAAAGATACAAACCCTAAGTCTGGTTGCCCACAGCAGAGCTCCAGGAGATGGTAGATTCTGGAGGGGGAGGCAGGGACATCAACAGAGATCAGTGGCCATCTTTGCCACATGGCAGGACACCAGGTTCAACAGTAGCTGACTTTAGTGAGAAAGCATCTCTGATTGTGCCTTGATTTGGACATTTCACGGTCTTGGAACTGTAAGCTTTTACCTCAAATACACTTCCCATTATAAAAGTCAGCCCATTTCTAGTACTTTGCATTGGCAGCAGTGTGGCAAACTAAGACAAAAATCAACTAGCATTTTAATTCCTATTAATATTTAATATGTTCATATCACACCACAGACATGAACAGAATGACAACAACTTCCAATATCATGGCATTTTCCTGTGGAGACACAGGTCATCTGAACATCCTCTGAGCACTAGGGGGCTGGCCACAAGCTTATCTATATGGAACTCTCAGGAAATGATAGATCTACTCTGCTATTTCTAAAGTATTCCTTGCTGAATAGTTGAAGAGAAAATGGTAGGAAAGTCTGGCATCCCAATCACCAAGATAGCAGTAATATATCCCAGTCTTGCAGTGAATTTGAGCATTAGTATATTTGCATGGCATATTAGTTAGCCAAAGGGGTGCTAAGGCAAAATACCAGAAATCTGTTGGCTTTTATAAAGAGTATTTATTTGGGGTAGAAGTTTACAAATACCAGGTCATAGAGCGTAAGTTACTTCCCTCACTAAAGTCTGTTGCCATGTTTTGAAGCAAAATGGCTGCCGACCTCCAGCCTTCCTCTTCCTCTTGGAGCTCCATGTTCCCAGCTTCTTCCAATATCAGCTGTAGGCTGGGATAAGTCTCATCTTTCTTCCCAGGGCTTGATTCTCTTCACAGAGTCAGCCGTAAACTCTCAGATGAGCAGCTTGTCTCTCTTACTGGGGCCTTTGCCTTGTCTAATGGAACCTTCTCTCTTTCCTCATGTATCTGCTCCTCCTGCGTGTTTACTTCCCAGCATCCAGGACCAAAATTCCAACTCTCTTCTCTCCCATGTAGTTTTCTCTACACGTCCTACTGATGTGAACTAATCAAAGCCTTAATCATAATTTAATCACACCCAGGTACAGACCAGTTTACAAACATAAGCCAATATCTATTTTTGGAATTTAAAAACAATGCCAAACTGCTACACATAGCTAGAAGTAAAACAGTTCCACAAGTGCAGTTTTATGCCAAACTAAACCAAATTCTGAGAAATATTCTTATGGTTACTTGTAAAGTCCTTATTTATATGGAAGCCATTAAGCCTAGCTTCAGCCCTAATCTTTACTTGAGCCTGGCTTTTCCCAGAATAGACACCTACATGCATGTTATTGTTGTGCAAACCAGAGGAGCTGAGAAAGGCCTGAGCACAATTGTTTGACCAAAACAAAAATGTCCAGTTTGGAAACTGATGATTTTTACGGATTCTGTTTTGAAATCATCTTGAGTCACTTATGCATCTTCTGATTGTGCAGTTACTTCATTGAGCCTTCTTGTCACATTGAATTATAGCAAGGTGCCATTGGATTTAGAAGTGATTTCTTGGAAACCATAGCCCATTGTTAATTGATTGAGTTAACAGTAGCCAAAAAAATCAAAATACTAATAGCTGCATAATAATTCCCCCCCCTCCACTGTAGTATGTGAATGCATTTTAGTATGGCTATTGCGATGAGGCCTAAACTATCTATTCTTTTTTTTTTTTTTCCAATATATTTTAAAAGATGCTTAGATTACATGGATGTTACACAAAAATTACAGGGATTCCCATGATCTCCCCCTCCCATACCTCCCATAACATCTTACATAAACCTCTTTCATTAGTGTGGCACATCACCTGCAATGGATATACACATCCTGGGGCTTTGCCACTAAGCATAGACCACAGTTCACATCATAGGCCACAAACTATCTATTCTAAATGAAGTGTGCTTAGAACTCGTAACAATTTGAAAAGGGCCCTTCGAGCTCCGTGACGGCAGTGACTGCTCAGATTCCTCTTCATGTATACCTCCTGTGTTCCACAAAACAAGTTCACTCACTGCGTGTTGACTGAGTGAATACAAAACAAAGCCATATGGTGGTTTCCTGAAAACTTTTTCCCTGTGGAAATTTTTCAAAGCAGCTGTGCATAACGACTTAGATCCCTCATGATTGTTGACTCTGCCTTGAGATGATTATTAAAATTCCTTGTACTTAAAAGTATTCACTAAATATTACTACAGTACAAAGAGCAGTGCACTAATGCAAGAAATTCTCTATTGTTTTTCCATTTCTGACTCAAGTTAGCTGTGTGACCAGAGATAAAGGATGCAACTTACCTGAGCTGTGGTTTCCTCATCTGTAGAATGGAACAAAAAATATGGGATAAGATAGTATCTAATGTCACTTAAAGCTTTTAAAATTTTATGTCATTTCAATCTGTCTATACACATAGCACTTTTCCAATTTTAATCATTGATGGTTTTCCAACTTTTTCTCATTCCTCTTAAGCCAGGTAAGTCAAACAGGAATGCAGTCCTCCTCTAGTAATTTGAAATGGGTTAAAAAAAGAAGTAAAAAAAAAAAAAGAAGAAGAAGAAGAAGAACTACCTTGTGCTTCTGAGGATTTTTACCCCTTTTATAAAATATTCTATATTGGGAATGTTTAACTGCATTGCTGTAATATCCTTGCCATCCCAGAATGTACTTAAATTCAATGGAATCTATTTTATCTTTCCAGCCTATTATCTTTTGGGGAAACAAAGTGCATACTAATTATCACAATTTTTTCAGAGCCTTCCTTCCCTCAGAGCAGAATAAGTTAACTTCCATAGGAAACATCCTATTGTTGGAATTGTTTTTACTGTGAAGAAATGCTCACAGGCATATGTTCAAAGTTTTTGTTTGCCATCCGGTAAATCTGGGCTCAATTAATTAATTTTTAAAATAAAGTATTTTGTATTTGAAATACTGTGGAGGCAATATATGAGATAGACTATTTAGTACAGAATGGCACATAGTTTTAATTTCACTATTATAAAAATTATGCTTTACCTGTAATGAATCATAATGGAAATATCCTTGGAAAAATATAAAATGCCTTTTATTCACAAGGTGTCAGTGTTTTAATCCTCAAGGGAAGTATTCAATGCATTCATATTAGGCACCATCTATCCATCAATCAAGACCAAAACATGATAGATGACATTCAATAGACTAAGTTCCATACCATTATTAACTAAATCTATGTAACTGTATAATATTAATCTGCCTAGCAGCCCTCCTTTTATACAAAAAAATTAACTTACTCTTTTCAGCACATCTTGAGTCTGGTTGCTAAATTTTCATTTAAAATTCTGAATTCCAGCTGGAGGACACCCAAGGAAATGAGCCTTCAGGATGAATGCTATTGAAACATGAAGAGACTGAATTATATTATAAATTATTTAATATTACCAGACTGTCTGACTATACAAAAATCATGGTACAAAGAATCACAACAGATTACCAAAGGACAGAACAAGCATTCCTTTTCAGGGTTTTGCCTTGCTACTTGTGTTTTAAAATGCTAGTTTTAGTCCTTGCGAAGTTTATATTCTCTTAATATAAAGTAACGGGATTTGGGTCCCACTTTAATATTGGTTTACATTACATTGAGAAAATGATTTAACTTAGATGTGGCTATAACTGAAACAATATAGTCTGGTATAAATATAATCAAAGAGGCTCTCACACTGAATGGGAGATATCCTCTCTATTAGAAAGCTATTTATTTTGCTGCTAGGAATATTAAGGAGGGTTTTAAAAATTGTCGTTTCAGAGGGTTGAGGGAGGATGGGAAGGATGTCTTCAGAACAGCAGTTGTCTGACCATGACTTGCAGCGTGGATGGTGAGTGCACTACGTGGACAAAGAGTGGGGAGGGCATTCTAGACCAGAGGGAATTGCTTGTGTAGAAGCATGGAAGCATGAAGCAGCATGTTGAGTTCTGGGGACTAAAAATAATTTGATGTTATCAGAGCACAAAATGCAAGGGAGTTTGGTATTGAAGCTTTAGACATACAAAGGTAGCCAACCAAATCATACTTTTAAGGACTTTAGACAGGGGCATGATACATCATATTACCTTAGCGAGGGACCTGATTTTTAACACAGTTTAAATCAATAATCAGAGTCTATAGGAGTGGTCATTGATGAATCTATTAATTATTTCCAGAGGGTTAAAGAAATGCACTTTGTCCCCATCCCTTTTTGTTAATATTTCCTAATAGTAACGTGAATTCTAGTGACTTGGTGTTACTTTGGGTTAATCTCCTCGTCTCTCTTTTGCTTCCACCAGAAAGAAGAGAGATTAGGCTTTCATATTTGTAGGTCATATGGTTGTATTGTCATCAACTAGCAGTGGGTTTAAATAGACTAGTGGCTCTGCAATCCTAATCTTCATCACAATGAAGTGTTATAGATCATTATCCTAACAATCCTTATCAATTTGTGGACATAGTCTCCAACATTGAACTAAATTAGTGAATAACTTTACGTAGAAACAGCCCACTCAGTTATTCTGACAAGCATTTTGCAGCCAATTGATCCTGGAAACTATGAGATCTCAAAATTAAGTGTTTATGTTATATTCCTGTGATCTTTATTGTTGCTTTTTGTTTATTTATAAAGGCTAAGCACAGTTCTCAGTCATATCCACATAAAAAAAGTTTTTCTACTATGGAGTAGAACTTTGCATCGTTGAGATCCCAAGTTACTTCTTGGGATAATTTATGCCTTCCTTCCCTTTACCCTCTTTCTGTGTGCTATGTATTCTATGTACACATCTGTATATCCTTGTCAGGCTTTTCAGGGCTCATAAGAGATTATAAATCTTTTGGCCACCTCAGCATCCTTTAAAGCACATGCTTCTACATTAAGACAGGAACATGGCATTGCTGTAGTTCAAATATTGTCAGACAGTCTAATCTGTAATTAACTGATGCTCATTATTGGTTAAAAGGCTC
This sequence comes from Cabassous unicinctus, assembly GCA_029593785.1. Taxonomy (NCBI): domain Eukaryota; kingdom Metazoa; phylum Chordata; class Mammalia; order Cingulata; family Chlamyphoridae; genus Cabassous; species Cabassous unicinctus. Next base: position 22,643 of record JAQZBX010001006.1, on the reverse strand, counting down.
TGTCTTAGTTTACCAGGGCTGCTATAACAAAGTACCAGAGACTAGTAACAGCTTAAGAACAGAAATTTATGAACTCACAGTTCTGGAGGCTAGAAATCTGAAACCAAGGTGTTCGCATGGCCGCGCCTCCTCTTAAAGGGGGAATCCATTGCACGCCTCACCTCTGACTTCTGGTTTGTGGCTGGCAATCCTTGGTGTTCCTTGACTTGTGGCATAACTCAGTCTCTGCCTCCATCACGTGGGCATTGCTCTGTGTCTCTGTCTCTCTCTTATTTGCTGTGTCCAAATTCCCTCTGATTATAAAAACAACAATCATATTGGATTAGGGTCCACCCTAATCTAATTTGGCCTTGTTATGACTAATAACACCTTCAAAGATCATCTTTACAAAAGTTCACGTTCACAAGACTGGGGTTAGGACTTGAACATGTCATTATGGGGACACAATTCAACCCATAACAGATCAATTTATGTTTTTAAAAAGGGCTCCTTGAAGAAATAGGTGGTAAATTGCCTGAGACATGTGTAGTCTATGCTAAATGTAGAGCACTCTCTGTTAGCCTGGAAGATAACCGCATTGCTGGACAGCATGCTTTCATTTGCCAGCAGTTTGGCATCCCTCCTTATCCTGGCCCCACCAAAGTGCTTTCCCAGTGGTGGGAGAGGTGAGAGTAGGGAGTTACTGTTTAACGGGCATGAGTTTCTGTTTGTCATGATGAAAATATTCTGAAAATAGATAGTGGTGAATGTTGCACAATATTGTCAATGCACTTAATATCATGGAACTGTTCACTGAAAAACAGCTAAAATGATTTTTATGTTACACATATTTTACCACAATTAAAAATAAAAAATAAAAAAAAGGAAAATCATATCTGAAAAAAAATTGTACTTTGGCATCATGCTCTTGCCTTAACTTTTGAGGGGCATTATGGAAATCACCTTTTTAGGGAGACCCATAGAGAAAATGTTCCAATGAACTAGAAATAGATGTGTCTCTTCTAAGTGAGTAATCCACCCCCACCCCCCATCACGGAAATCTCTGAATCATTTAACTAATCATGTTTCTTTCTTGCCTTTGTTAGAAATTTTGAGCCAAATGTATGGCTTGCCGATATCAATATATGCAACATAAAGCATGCATTTTGTGTACTTTGTTCAATGATATCTCTCCAAACATTCTTTTCCACTTCTCAAAAGTTACTACCAACTTTTAAAAGTAATATTTAATCCTTGCATAGTGAACAATTTTTTCTATGTATCTTAAATTTTCATGGTAAAGAATTGTTAGAAGATTTCAGAGTAGGAAGCTTCAGGAATCAGTCTTCCCACTAAAACAACTATTGAGCTGGCAGTAACTGTCTGAATCAACTATTCTGAAACTTTAGACACTAGTGGAACACTATGCAGCATCCAAGGAAGAGCTGGAGGAAGAGCCTGGTAAATTGAGGCTCCTGGATAACTGCACCTCGAATACTGACTTACACTGAAATTGCTAACTGGCTCCATGTTTAGTTAAACCCTCACATGGAGCACTAATCTCTGGGAACTCACTTTCAGGGAGCTCAGAATTTTCCAAACCATCAATTTCTGATTTTTTTGTGCTCAAGAGTTCAGTTCTCAGCTTATCCCTTTTGTCTTGCATTTTACTATTAGCTGTGAGGAGAAACCCAGCTGCGCTTTCCATACATAGCCTGGAAATCTCCTCAGCTAAATATCCCATTCACCACTTTCAAATTCTGCCTTACATTTGACATCAGAACTCAATTTTGCCAAGTTCTCTGCCACTTTAAAACAAGGGTTGATTTTCCTCCAGTTTCCCAGAATACATCCATCATTTTCTTCTAAGGCCTCATTGGAAGTACCTTTAGCCATATTTCTACCAACATTCTCTGCAGAGCAATCTAGGTCTTTTCTATCAAGTGTATCACAATTCTTCCAGAATCTATTATTTACCCAATTAAAAGCCTTTTTAACATTTTTGGTATTTGCAATAGAACACTCCGCTTTCCAGGTACCAAAATCAATTTTAGTCTGCTAGGCTGCTGACAGTAATATACCAGAAATGGGTTGGCTTTTACAATGGGATTTTATTAGCTTACAAGCTTACAGTTCAGAGGCTGAGAAAAATGTTCAAATCTAGGTAACATAAGGTGATACTTTCTCCCTGAAGGCTGGCTGCTGGCAATCCTGGACACCTCTGTCACATGGCAAGGCACAAGGTGGTATCTGCTGGTCTATCTGTATGACCTGGAAGTCCCACTACTAGATATATACCCAAAAGAATTGAAAGCAGGGGCTTGAACAGATATTTTCACACCAATGTTCATAGCAGTGTTATTCATCGTTGCCAAAAGATGGAAGCAACCCAAGTGTCCCTCAACTGATGAATGAATAAATAAAATGTGCTCTATACATACAGTGGAACATTATTCAACTGTGTAAAGGAATGAAATCCTGATATATGCAACATCCGCTCCCAAGCCTATCGGTTTTGCATGTAGTACATATGAAGATATTATGTTGAGTGAAAGAAGCCAGACAGAAAAAGAACAAATTTCTATGACCTCATAATTTGAAACTATTAGAATAAGCAAACTCACAGAGTCAGAATATAGGTTGCCAGAGGATGGGCTGGGGATAAGATATGGGAAGTTAAGATTTAAAATTTAGAGTTTTTATTTGAGGTGGTAGAAAAGTTTGGGTAATAGATGGTGGTGATGACAGCACAGCATTGTGAATGTAATTAACAGGACTGAATTATATATTTGAATATGGTTCATGATGAAAATTTTATGCTGTATATATGTTACTAGAATAAAAATCAAAACAAAACAAAACATAAGACTGAACAAAAGAAACAATGAATGTTAATTTAAACCATGGACTATAATTAATAGTACAATGATAAAAATGTGCTTTCATCAATTGTAATAATCTACCACACTAATGAAAAGTGTTAGTAATAGGGTGGTATATGGGAACTCTGTATTTTATGCAGGATTTTTCAGAAAATCTATGATTTTTCTAATAAAAAAATTCTTATGAAATTGGACAGTTGATTTAGTTATTAATAAAAGCTCTAAAATGCCAGTGATGTATTGCTTATATACTCACTTTTCAAGTATGATAAATACTTGCTTGTTCATATATTCATGTGCATATTTTCTGCACTTGACTTTTTGTCATAAAATTGATTTTGCTGTGTAGAATTATCAGACCATTTTTTCTTTAGTTAAATATATGATTAAATTTTAGTAGAAAGAAAAAAATAAAGTTAATCAGATGCCTGGCCCTAATGAGCTTTCTTTGTGGTCATTACACATCCACCACATGTCATTCCCCAAATTCCAAACAGAAAGAAGATAAAGCAAAATTGTATCTACTTTAAAAAACAGGGGTTATGGAAAAGGCACTCTGATCTTTCAAACAGTTTCTGAGATACTACTTAATTACTGTACTCAGAAAACTTTTAAATCAAAATCAGGTAGAAAAATATAATCTCAAGTTTCACACAAGTGAAGTTCTAAGATTTTGTTTTCCCAGTTGCCACAGAAATGTCCCCTGTGGAGGAAGGGGTAGGGAATGTGCCCTTCTAAATATTTGCTGCCTTGGACCAAACTTTTTCATCAGATGACCTCATGTAAGAGCCTTATCTTTGTTGTTAAAGAAATAGAAAAAAAAAAGGCCAAAGGTCAAGTGATGTCACACTACTGCCGTTTGATGTGGGATCGTGGAGGTGGAGGAGAGAGACAATGTGAACCTGTCTACTTTATCTCAGTGACTTCAATAACCCCTGACCCTCACTGCTCTCTAAGAAATTTCGACTTTCTTCAATCCCCAAATTCTGTAGTCTTTTCTCCTTAACTTTCTCCCCTTTCTTTTTTTAATACCCTCTTAACTTTTTCTCTTCTATTCTCTTATAACCCGTTGTAGGAAATGGCCGTTGGTCAGGAATACAGAAAAATGGATCATATTTCATTGGGAGCAAACTATTTAGGCTACTTTATTCTCCCCCTTACACTCCTTATCCCAAACAATTATTGAAAAGAAGATTTTTGAGATTTGTTTTCCTCCTCTGATGATCCACAAACATCCAAAGATCATAGTTTAGTCTTGATAGGTCAACTCTTGGTGGCCTGATTCTCTAATTGCAGATAGATAGATAGATAGATAGATAGATAGATAGATAGATTTGGTTTCCTAGGCTGCTCTAAGCAAATACCATGAAATGGATCAGGTTAAACAATGGGAATTTATTTGCTCACATTTTTGAGGCTGGGAAAATATCCAAATGAAAGCATCAGCAAGACAGTGCTTTTATCCTGAAGACTGGTGATCCTTGGATCTTCTGCCACATGACATGACATGGCACATAGTGGTGTCTACTGGTCTCTCCCTTCTCTTCTGGCTTTCGTTGATTTCAGATTCTTGGTCCTGTGTCTTTCTCTACGTCTGAATTTAATTCTCTTATAAGGGACTCTGGTAATAGGATTAAGACCCACCCTGCTTGAGATAGGTGAGGCCTTAATCAAAATGCCCTCATCAAAAGGTCCTATTTACAATGGTTTGACACCCACAGGAATGGATTAACTTTAAGAACATATTTTCTGGGGAACATACAATTCTAAATCATCAGAGACAGATAGATTTATGTAAATGTATATAAAGCAAGCACTATACAATTTTGCTCTTACACACATTTTCACACATATGTTCACATACATCCTGCTATTTTGGGGAAGCACAATAAAATATCTGGGGATTAATTCAAAATGAAAGAAACAAGACAATTGATATATCAAACTGTGTGTTTAGATTTCTTTCAAAGCACGTTGCATAGAAATCAGTACATCTTTTTAAACCCTGCTAAATTTAGATACCCAGACAACAAAGGATATGATGTTTTGGGTTCTCGTATCTGGATCACTTTGATGATATCCCCACTAATAATTAAAAGAGAGTTTATATTAAAAATAATGAGCATGATATGGAAGCTATTAGAATTCATTTTAATATGCTAACTCATTTTATCTCAAAGCAGTTTTCCTAGCCTTAAAATCAGTGGTAGTAAAGATGCAGACTGACTCCGCCAGTGTCTCTTTGAGGCATCACATCTGGGGAGATAACTCTGCTGGTCCTCACAGGACTAGGGAGAGAGTTTACCTGCATGCTTCCTAAGCCATGCACTTCTATGTCACAGCTGGATAGCACAGTTACATTTACATAGCCAGAGGTTGACAGTATTTTCATTTAGACAATCAAGCAGTACACATTGCAGGGGAAGGGAGAGAAATACAGAGAAGGCTTATAATCCATTTGAGCAGTGTGTTAGTCAGCCAAAGATGTGCTGATACAAGATACCAGAAATCGGTTAGCTTTTATAAAGGGTATTTATTTGGGGTAGAAGCTTATAGCTACCAGGCCCTAAAGAGTCCAACTCAAGGTACCATAAGAGGTACTTTCTCACTCAAAGTCATTTGCCATGTGTTGAGCAAGATGGCAGTTGATGTCTCCGAGGGTTCAACCTTCCTCTTCCTCATAAGGCTCCGTGGTCCCAGCTTCTTCCAATTTCAGCCCTAGGCTAGGCTAAGTTTCATCTCTCTCCTGGGGCTTATTTCTCTCTGGCCTCAACTACTCTTCTTTCTCCACAAGGCCAGCTGTAAACTATCAGGTGAACAGCTTGTCTCTCTTCCCAGGGCCTCTGCCGTGTCTAATGGAGCCTTCTCTCTTTTCTCAGGTATCTGTTTCTCTGTGTATTTACTTCCGGGGTTCCAGCATCAAAACTCCAACTCTCTCCTCTGCTGTATAGGTTTTCTCTGTGATTACCCACCCATCAACATCCTACTGACGTGGTCCAATCAAAGCCCTAATCATAATTTAATCAAGTAAAAGTGAAACCTCTGAATCCAGTACAATTTAATATGCCCAGAGGAACAGACCAGTTTATGAACATAATCCAATATCTACTTCTGGAATTTATAAATAATATCAAACTGCTACAAGCAGCCATACCAATGCATTAAAAGAACATTAAAAGACAATAGAGAAAGTGCAAGGCAATAAGGAGTATATAATCAAATGCTGGCTAAATTTGGGGTTTATGGATGGAAGGAATATTTGGACCTGTGGTAGCACACAATAGTGAATTAATCATACCCAATCTTTTTGTTAACAATTACTAAGACTGACACTAGCTACAAATCTGATCCAAAAGAAGTCCCACAGCATGGACTACTAAGACTCAAAGGACATGTCCCAGTTAGAACTAGATTGCTATGATCAAATAGAAAAAAAATTGACAACTGATCAAGGACATGTATTTTTGGATCTCTTAACCTTACGTATATAAATTACTTGCTTCATATTTTGAAGCCTAATTAGAGTTTGATCCCCATTTTGCAAAGTGTATTCTGTAGAACATTTTTCTTAGATAATTAATAAGTATTACTTTAAAAGAAGTTTTTTAATGGCTAATTGTTTGGGACATGATGAGTAAAACAAAGTCTAAAACAGTTTTCCTTAAGCAAGACTTCTCAGAGTTCTTCGTATGTTAATTTGCATCTTGAATCTTTTAATGGGAGGAAAAAGTATTCATTTTTTTCCCTAAGTTATTTGACCAAGCAACCCTGTTTTTCAAATTGTATTAACATCTCGTGGGACTAATGATTCATGTAAGCTTTGGTAAACACTGCTTTAAAATTATGATCACAGCTCATGCAATCATACAGGTATTGAGCTGCAGGAAACCAGAGAGATAGTTTAATCCATACTTCTTTTTTAAAGACAAGGAAACCAAATGTATTTCCCATGCTCAAGATAATCAGACAGATGGATTGTAATTCAGGCTTTTCCTTCTAAGTGTGATTTTTGGCAAGTTATTTAACTTCTGGTAACCCAAATTTTCTTCCCAAACACAGAAATAATAAAATGAGTTGTGGTAATGTCTTGAAAATGAAATGAAGGAATGTATGTAAACATGCAGAACAGTTCCAGGAGTGTCTAGTAGCTATCAAGTTCTAGTTCCTTCCCTCATCCAAGATTGACAAGAAGAGGCTCTAAATTGCCTGACATCCAAATCTTTGATCTGATGGAGCTTAATATACCTTGGAGTTCTTGCAATTTATCTTTAAAAACTCAGTGTTCTTTTATTTTGTTTTTGTTTCTTTCTGTTTGGTAGATATTTATGTCATCTTGGTAATATTCTCACCTAAACATGCTATCTTTTACAAAGAAGACGACAGACTGGTTCTTTTAATGTGGTTCCTTGAGAGCTGTGTTTCATCAGGACAAGATTGTCTTACAAAGAGGCCGGCATGTGGTGCCATGATTTCTCAGGCCTTTGAACAGAAATGTCTCTGTCTTACTAACTGGCTGCAGTTTCTTAAAATGCCAAGATTAATATTTCTGTTGGAAGGCACAGTGGCCCTTCTCAAGGGTTAAAGCATTGTAGATACAAGAAGAGTTTCAGAGCACATGTTATTCAAACCCACTGTGAATGTATATAGCTGCTCCAGGCATTGGACAATGAGAGGGGATGGCTAGTTAGCAATGCCTATGACCTTCACTGAGAGCAGAAACCACTCACCAGGAATGGATAGACCAGAGTTCATGGACACATAACTGCCCTGAGAGACATTGTACTGACAGAGGGGGCAATCAGAGGAAGCAGTATTATATAGTGCTCAATGGAATAAAGATCTGGGTGTGTTTTATAAATTATAGCATGTTAGTTTTAGAAAGTATGAAATAGGAAATACAATATTTGCCCTGAATTAGAAAAAGAAGATTGATTAAATAATGAATGTCAAACTAGGTAAAGAGAAGAACTTAAAAGCACCCCCAAGAGTCACATATTTCATGAATTTGGGGTCAATATATGCTGAAACAGTGGCCTAAGTTAGATGACTTCACAGCTTCTGATGACAGAATGTTCTGTGCATTAGGTTTTGTAGCCTCATGATATAGACTCTGTGGTGCTGCATTCAATGAGGATAGCAAAACCCCAGAGATTAAATTTCATTAAATCCATTGCTGTTTGTCTGTGGGCTCTATTCTGCATCCTTGTGTTCTTTTTGGGAACTCATTTGGCCTTTTACCAATCACCACGCAGGTCAAGTACTTGCTTCTGTTCGGAAGTGTCACTCAGCACTTCTCACATTCATTGGCCAAAACAAGGTAAATGGCCACACCCGAGAGCAACAGGCTAGGAAAATGCAATCTGACCATTTGCCCAGGAAAGATTTTTTTTTTTCCTTCAGTATTTGGCTTAAAAATTGAAGGCAGGTCACTGACTGGGCTATTTGGGTTTTGTGCTTATTTTTGAACCATAAACTATGTCCTCGAAGATAAAGAACTCTGCCCGTGAGTGGGGTGGGAGGGTGTGGTTTAGTCTAAAAGGAAATACTTAGACTGGATTACCAGAGGAACTCTTTTGCCTGATAGCATTTTAAGGGGAATGGAAAGCTGTACAGGCAAAAATAACAGATGTCCACTACAGCAAAATGCAACTATGAACTCACAAACAGGACCATATTGAGTTAAACAATACCCGTTACTATACCTATTATACCTTCTAATACTAATGCAGCGACCAATTACCAAATGGGTGGATCTAAATTTTATTTCCATATATTCTCCCTGTCTTTGTTCCAGAAGGCCTCCATTAAGCCTTCTGAAAAGATCAACTACAGAGGAGGAGATTTCTTTTTCCTGTTTTTCATCACATACAAATAGATGGCAGGAAGATTAATTTCCTGCTTTTACTTTTTATCTCTTCTCTCTGGGTGGGTAAAATGTGGCCAGGTGTCAGTGCATGCAGCCCACCAGGGGAGGGGGAGGTGGAATTCACTCACAAAGGCAAGCTCTCTGGGTGGGGTGGGGGAGTGGCAGGGCACCTTTGATTTGCACAAGCAGCCTTAGACTTCCCAAGCATCATACATTCAGGGCTGAGTCTTTTGGAAGGGCCTTCTAATTTCTTTTCCCAGAGGGGTAGCTTTCTTTGTTCATCCAAATATGCTCTCTAGGGTGGTGGCCAATCCTGCATGGTGTGCCAGGGACAACTCCAATTTGCATTCCCAGCATCAGTAGAGAATCTAGGGCAGAATAAATAAAGATTATGCGATTTCCTTGAAAATAGCAAGTCCAGCTCTTTGTTGGTAAGGAAAGCCTCATTTTCGAGTGACATGGGGTAGCAACAGATTTCCTTTGCCCTTAATTTGTTTAGGACCCAGTTCTGGCCAATTGACCTTGAAGGAGAGTGTGTCCTTGTGGGCTTTTGAGAAATACCTTTTCTCTCTGAGAAAAAGATCAAGTCATATCTTTTTTTTTTTTTTCCCATTTTTCTTTTTGGAAACGATTATGTGAGAATGTAATGCCCAGATCTAGGGTGGGAAATGCAGCCCATAAAATTTAGAACCCCAGAACCTAGGCTGCCATTCTGAGGCTGGTAATGCAGAAAGAACCTAAGATTGACTAATGTTGCTGAGCTGAGGAAATGCCGTCTCATGAACTCTTGTATTGACCCCCTACCTGCTGTGCTGATATGTTTTCCCCTGATTTCCTACCCGTAATAGGCACTGATGACTTTTTCTGTGTGCCTCCCACCACATCTTTTCCCCCTCTTCGTGCCTGAATTAAGACCTCCAGCTCCCTTGGGTCTGTTATCTGTCTAGAAAGTCTTGTCAATTTTAAAAGGCTCTAACCTTTTAACAACCATTTCTGCTGCTTTCTGTACACTTTCTAATTTCTCATCTGCTTTCCCTGGAAATCTGATGCCTGATTTGGACACAATTCAATCCTCTCTCCTTATGAAGACAGCTGCTGAGTGAATACTTAGAATTTAAATTCTGCCCTTAGCTTAGAGTTCTCTTGCCTTCTTTAAATAATATTTCTAGAAAGCAGATAGAATATATGCTGCTGTGAACTAAGCTTTTATTGCTTTAATCCTTTGACTTATAGTGAAAGATTGCTTCCAAATAAGAAATTCCCAAAATAGTTACATTTTAAAACAATACTTACTTTTTAATACATTTGATGCAGAAAGGCACTGAAAAATGCAGAATCACCAGGAGAAAAAAACTTTATTGGTGACTAAAGCAACTTACCTGAAAGGAACATTTTAAGCAGATCTTAATACAAAACAATGTCCCTTTGATACATCGGGTTGTTAAAATCACCCAGTTCTCTGCTCCTTTTGTTCCTTCCAGTCCATGTGCTAAATATTTTACATTCAACTTCACTGAATCCTTACAGCCACTTTGCAAGGCTAATTCCCATCTTACAGAGGCAGAAATTGAGGCTCTGAAATATTCCTCAATGAGCTCATGGTCACCCAGAGAGTAAGGAGCAGAGCCATTCTCCAGAGGAGACGAATACTTCTGGGGAGCAGCTGCACATGCTGTCCTCTCTTTGCTATTGGGAGATGTGGAGTTACCCAGGTGGTTCTGGAAACGTGCAATTTTAGGAATAGATGGATCTCAGAAATCATCCAGTCTCGTGGTTTTCAAACAGGCTCTGCTTAGTGATCCAACATATTGGCTTCCACACATGAATTTAAAGAGAAGGGCTCTGCAGCACAAAGTAATATGAAAACTCCTGACTTCTCCCCCAACTTATACTTTACAGACAGGAAAACTGAAGTTCAGAAAGGCTGCTTGGCTTCATTTTAAAGTTGGATTTTTCAGTCCAATGCTCTTGCTACTGCACTGCAAAGGAAATTCCTTAATAAAATATATGAGATCAGTTTGGTTTCTACCAGTTCCTCTTGCAGCTTCTTTGAGCTTCTATTTAAAAAAATAAAGCTAAATGTGATAAGTGTTTATACAATAGCAAAATCGCCTGGAAGCAATCATTGCTCCTTTGGAATTATAAAGGCACCATGAGTCTCGGATCCATTCAACATAAAGGTATCGTTGGGGCCATTCTTTAAAACTGACCCCAACGGGGTACCCAACTGGTAGATCCACTGATAGAGCTTCCGGTACTACAGGAGGTACTCAATAATATTAGCTCCTCCATTAGAATAGCTGGCAGATGAAAACAAATATCCAAGTTCATCGACCAAAAATTGGAACTAAATTCAATGTAAAATTTGATTCTGACTTATTTAAAGAAAAATAAAAATTTTTAAAGGAGTTTCAGTAAAAAGCAAGGAATCATGGAAAGGGATCAGGAAGAAGTAAATTCCAAGATAATCAGAAACTATATTTTGCATGAGGGTTTTCGGATGAAATCAACCGCTTTAATTGGACCCAGATGTTAATAGGTAGCCAGGGGCATATTATGGGACACAGATGAAGAGAGCTTCATGTTCCGTAATAGAAATATTTTGCTTCAAGTGTTGAGCTGCTGTATGCGCAGCTGCAGATGTGGGAGGGTTGATTGTTTTCCTTTGTTCTTCTTAGTGGCTCTCCTTTCAGTTCTATCTGTTAAGAAGGACGTTTACTACTCACAGTGTAATTTGAAATCTAGGAAGACAAAGATTCAATTTTCGAGACTTCTACTTGGTTCAGTTCTTAGAGTTAGGTAAACAAGGCTGGGCGGGATAGACCAGAACTTCTAGGGACTCTTCTGCTCCTCTCTAGGATTTATTGAGCCAAAATAAAGTAATTCAAGCAAGTCTTTGGGGGCCCTATTATCTTCCCTGTCTGCCACTCATTGTCCCTGTCCCTAGTGGCTCTATCCAATTCCAGGGACATAGCCTTTGTCCAAGTCCAAAAAAATCTCACTCTTATTTTGGAAATCAATTCCCATTGAAGGTCTAGTTGAGAAATGTTTAATGAGTTTCTCTGCCTAAATTTTCATTCTCATAAGGAATTTACCCCCAAAGGACTAAATCTCCTGTACCAGTTTGATATTGTTTATGAATTCCAAAAATAGATATTGGATTATGTTTGTAAACTGATCTGTTCCTCTGGGCATATTACATTGTATTGGATTCAGAGGTTTCTCTTTTACTTGTTTAAATTATGATTAAGGCTTTGATTGGGCCATGGCAGTAGGACTTTCAGGGAAAACTACAAGGCAGAGGAGTTAGTAGGAGTTTTGATCTTGGAGCCTGGGAAGTAAGCACACAGAGAAGCAGATACATGAGGAAAGAGAGAAGGCTTCATTAGATGCGGCAGAGGCCCCGGGAAGAGAGACGAGCTGTTCGCCTGACGCTTTACAGCTGGCCTTGTGGAGAGAGCAGGGTAGCTGGACTTGGAGAGAAATAAGCCCTGGGGAGAGACAAGACTTGACCACGGAGCCTTGGGAGGAGGAGGAAGACTGAACCTTTGCAGATATTACCTGCCATCTTGCATCAACATGTGGCAAAAGACTCTGGGTGAGAAAGTACATCTTATGGTACCTTGAGTTGGACTCTTTAGAGCCTTGTGACTGTAAGCTTTACCCCAAATACGTACCCTTTTAAAAACCAACTGATCTCTGGGTTTTTTTTTTTTTGTTTGTTTGTTTGTTTTTGCATCAGCACCCCTTTGGCTGAGTAATACATCTCCAAAGCTAGAATTTTGCTGACTGAGGCAGTCATTGAGGGGAGAGAAAAGAGAGATGGGAACAAGCTGGCTTCCATAGGGCTTCTTCTTAAGGTCAGCCTTTTATCTCAATTATTCCTGTGTTCCTTTGTAAACCTTGAGAATAGCTTTCCTTTGTGTACACATGAGGGTGTTCTTCCTTGGAGAATACTCTGGATATAAACTACTACAGAAATGTGCACTGTTTTCAGGTTTAAAACCACGTGCAGCCCTGTGCCAGCCTTGACAACTGATGCACAGTAAAACTTCTATGAGTGTCTTCTTAGGCAGAGAGGCTTTCACCCCACACGGGAATGGAGCTGACTATCCTGTAACCAGCAAGAACAACAACATTTCCCCCACTGCCTTTCTCTTCAGACTGGTAATAAATTTCAGTGACTCAGTACCCCATAACATACAGAGAAGGGCACACTTTTCCACAGCCTGTGGTTCCATGAGAAGAGCTAGAATGGTTGGGGCTTAAACCTTTATTCCTCAGCTTTGCTCAAAGGAAGTCTTTATTTTCTTCCATATCATAGCAACTTTTTCTCTTGATTTTGGATCATCTATCAAGGAAAAGGAGAGAAACTTTTTTGGTGTCTGTCATGGCAGAATCTCTCCAAAACTGAGCACCCACCAGGGAGTATTGGACTCAAGCTAGATGTCTTATTTATGATTGCCTTCAACCTCCTCTTCAATCTTCTCTTCATTGAATGCCTAGGTAATTCCTATTCCCATCACTTAGATGCTTAGACAGCACATTCCAGAGCTACCCTTGACTTCTTTCTTTCACCCCCACATCTAATCCATAAGCAAAATCTGACAGTTTGACTTTTGAAATCTATCCATGATCTGACAACTTTTCACCATCTCCATTGTGAGTACTTTGGTTTAGGTCACCACTATATCTTGCCCAGATTATTGTAATAGCTTCCTAACTGGTCTCTAATGAAGTCATTCCCCACTCCCCACCTCCACCCCCACCCCCTGCCCAGTCTCAGCAGTGGTAGATGAGATTATATCAGATCCCTGCCTTGAATGTTCCCAGCTCCTTCTGTCTCTTGGAATTCTTATAATAGTGTGCAATGCCCCTTGTTAAATCTGTGATTGCATGTCCAACAAAGTTCTCCCTGGCTTGGGGCCCTTGTACTTGTTCTTCTTTCTGTCTGTCTGGAGTATTTTCTTCTTGGATTCTGCTCAAATGTGACTTTCCCTTTGGAGCATTCTCCCATACCCCATTTAAAAATTGGCCCCTTTTCACAGTAGCACCCTCTCCTTTCTTCTCCTACTTCATTATTATTTTTCCCTTAGAACTTACCCATATCTACCATACTATATATTTACTTATTTTCTGACTTTACCTACTAAATGGTAAGGTAAGGGTTTGAGGATACTTGCACTGCTTTATTCCCATTGCCCAGGAAAGTATCTTATGTATGAAAAGTATTTATTGACTGACTTGATTGGAGGAATGGGCCAAACAAACCCAAGCTCTCTGCCCGTTTCCTTTTGGACTAGGCCTCTAATTTCCTGCACTGATTACCTTGGATTCTCTCAAACAGATGCCTTCATGTGGAGGCAACCTGATTCTGTGCCCTTGACAGTAATACGTCTGCTTCATTCTCTAGAAGGAAGCCTCACATACTCCCAGAGTGTCCTCAGTGATTGAAAGCAGCCATCAGGATCTCTCCATCTTCTTTGCAAGCAATTTTATCAATTAAATCCCCATCATTATCAGAAAAAGACATTAAGAGGGGGACCTTCTATTTCCTGAATTATCCAGGATTAGATTAACAAAGTTCATTTATTATTAAACCAAGGTACTGTTAGCATACACTACCATACCATCGGACCTGGTTATAGGCTCCTAAATGATTCAAAAAGACTCATGCATCCTTAAAAAATTCTAAATCAAAATACCATGAAACCCTTTTCAGAGAAAGAAAAGAGGAATATAGATGAAAAATACTAAAAACATTAAATACAATTTTATAACTCCCTATTTTTAAAGTAAATGTCAGCTGCATAAATTGGGGGAAAACTGCAGAAAGCATCTGACAGTGCACTACCGAAATGCAGTTTTATTCATTTATCTATATGAATAAACATGCTGTGTGTATGTTGATAAGGAAAGGGAGCAACCATTTACGTATTTCTCTAGTCATACATGATTTCAGATCACTCTTCAGTGCATGCGTCTGTTTTATAATCTGTAGTGCCACTGCCTTTAATGCATTAAAAAAAAACAACAACAGCAATGTGTTTAATAATGCCTGCCCTCTTCCCGAAGTATAAACATGGCATCCTAACATGACTAGAGGAAGATCAGTTATTCTAAAGAGAAAGAGAGGTGGAATATTGCTAGACTACAAAAAGGAAGGGCCTTCTAGCTGTGACTCTGATTGACGCACCCACACACACTAAAGAATGGTAATGGTAAATCCATTTAACAGAGACTCGAGCTATTATATACAAACTCAAAATTCACAAGCTCATTCAGCAGTGAGGAGGACACATCATACACATAGTTTATACTTCAATCTAAATAGTGCTGGTGAAAACAGTGTGTACTCCCTCTTCCTTTCCTCTCCTCACCTGTGATGATTAAGCTAATGTGTCAATTTGGCCAAGTAATGGTGTCCAGTTGTTTGGTCAAGCAAGCACTGGGCTAATTGTAAAACAAGGGCATTTCATGCACTTAAATCGTCAGTGAGTTGATGGCATCTATGGCTGATTGCATCTACAATCAATTGAGGAGATTGCCTTCAGCAATGAGTGACAGCTAATCAGAATCAGTTGGAGGCCTTAAAAGAAGTGATTTCAGCATTCAGGGAGGAATTCCCATCTCTACCTCAGACAGCATCTCCTGGGGAATTCATGGAGGACCTTCATTTGAGTCCCTGGCTCTTAGCCTGCCCTATGGAATTTGGAAATGTGCATCCCCACGGTTGTGTGAGACCATTTTATAAAATTTCATACTATTTACAGATATCTCTTGTTGGTTCTGTTTTCCCTAGAGAATCCTAATGAATACACCACCTACAAATCCTAAAACAAGGATTATACAAGTAAAATATCCAATCTCACCTTTATTTGAAATAATATAGCTAAAAATAAACAAATATAATCTTCCAATTTAATTCAACCTTTAAAAATCCCATAAAAGTAGATTTGGTGAAATAGATTCATCTATCCATACCCTTCAATTGAGTTAAAATGAAATAACAACAGGATGACAGTTTCAGCTCTTTATAACACAATGGGAATTAATGCACCTCTGAAATAAATAAAGCTGTCCAATATATAACTTGAATTCAAAAGAAGCTGATCCAACTCAAAAATATTGATCTTTTGAACTGCTTTTAAAAATATTTTTCATAGTATTTGTGATTTAATATCTAAACATAGCTAGCAGTTCCCTGCGTTATTGTGTTCTTAAAAGATTATACAAATTAGGGGAAGCCTCCAAGGATCACGAACTAATAAGAAAACATTGTTTACCCTCTATCTGCAAACATTCAAAGCATTATAGGAAAAGTTAAGGAAGGAGTCCGGCTTCTATTCTTCTACCTCCAGGTAGGCAATTTTCAGAATATTTTGTTCAATTATAATGAAAGGGGAATTCCACTTCAGGCTATGGTGGAGTAGATTGTACAAGACCAATGCTTCTAACTAAAAGCTAGAAAGGCTGAGAAAATACCAAAAAAAAAAATCATAATTAAATAAAATCTGTTTGATGCCATTGAGAACTGTCAAAGCAGCCAGAACATGAGAGACCAAGATCCTGCCAATAGAGGGAGAAAATGCTTGTGGAGATAAGCCACATATTCTGTGCTCTTCTGTTTCCCTCAAGGAGTTTGGTGACTTTTAAGTGGCTCAGGGCTAGATGCTGGGAAGCCAAGTGATACTAAGCCAAAAGCCGAAAGCAGAGCTTTTGGAAGTCTCACAGGACTGGAGTAAAAGCAAACAAACAAAAATAAAATTGGAATTGGCTCTGTTAAGGTTGCCAGAAGGACCAGACCAGGCTTTGCTGCAACAGAGTTGCTCAAAGTATTTGCTGTTTTGCTTTCTTGTTGTTGTTGTTGTTTTAACTGAGAGTAAGAGGCTAAAAATCTGAGCAGAAAACAGCTGTAAAGCTCAACAGATCATCTGGCAGGTTCATGATGCTCACAAAGGAGGGGTGGCCTTGACAACACTGCAGACACTAATGGGACCCCTGGAGGACTCTACCCTAGAATTGGGTGAAGGCGTCTTGTAAAAACTGAAACCCGACTTCAAGTCAGATGAGTCCTTCATTGGATTTTGATGATCTACCCTTATTCTGTCTCTCTTCCAGAAAATGGAGTGATTCTCCTCTAGAGAAAGATAATATCCTCTGAGACCCTCTACAGTTTTTTCATAAACAATGTCCAGATTTCAATAGAAAAAAACAAGCATATCAAAAAAATGAACCAAAAGAAAAAAATAGACAACAAAAATAGGACCACAACGTATCCAAATATTGTCAACTTAAGGGTATAGGTCAGAAAACAAGACCGTATCTCTGCAGGCAATGAGTGTGTCTGTAATCACCCATTGGAGCCAGCTGGATATTTCCTATAGCCCCATTTCCAATTATCAGTTTGAACTGGCCAAGTTTCTAAAAGTTCAGACTTGTGATTTGCCCTTTTATTTAGAGTAGAGAATAATAAGGTAGATATAGCAGTATCTAACTTGTCTCTGAAACAATCTTTCAATATCTTGCCACATGTCAGAATTGTTTTATTCTTATGTCTAAGATATTGTAGTCCATCATTTAATCTCATCCTAAAATGGGTGGCTGAGACCAACTAAATGTATTTTGTTTTCCTTCTTTTTTATGTCCTGTGAATACATGAAATCCATATGCATCAGTCAAGCCCCTTAGAGCCGTACGGGTTCTTTTACTCTTAAATGATCACTAGGTTCTAAGGATCATGTGCTTGGAAGGATTGGTTCCACGGCCTGGGTTGCTGAAACCCTGCACATTCCCAAGAAAGACCTGTTTTCAGAACTGACCCTTGGCCAGATCCTGGGAGCTGAGCTCAGAGCCCTTGGAATGCTTGGCCTGATAAGAGTGTTTTTGTATACCCGAAACCTTGGACCATGTGGTACCAGTTTGATCAGATAGTTCATGCTAACAATGTGATTTATGGTGAACTCCTGTTTTTGCTCTGGGGGTCTGCAGCCTGAGTAGCTGCAGTTAGTCACGCAGATGCTGCATGCCCACATGACTGACCCCCTGTGAAAAAACCCTGGACAGCAAGACTCACGTGAGCTTCCCTGGCTGCCCACACTTCACACGTTTTGTATCACATCATTGCTGAAGGAATTAAATGTGTCCTGTGTGACTTCACTGGGAGGAGATATCTGGAAGTTCATGCTCCGTTTCTCTCAGACTTCATCCCTTGAGCCTTTTCCTTTGTTGATTTTTATCTGTGCCCTGTGCCTGTAATAAACCATATCACTGAGTATAACTGTTTTTGGTCCTGGGCCTTCTAGTGAGTCATCAAGCCTGTGGGTGGTACAGGGGACCCAGACACAGGCAGACGTGATGTCTTATTTAGCTCAACCTCCACAGCGCTCAGCGCCATGCCCAGAACAAGGTAGGACTCAACAAATGCTTGATGAACTTGACCAAAAAGCATAACCAGTACTGCTAACTCTTAGACTCTTTTTTTAATTAAAAAAATTTTTTCAAAACATAAGTGTGTAAATAAGCAAGTAAATAGAAATATTTAGCAACCTGTACTACGAGAAGGATATTGAAAGCTCACCCACACCATATTCATGTCATCCATATGAAAACTCACCTTTCTTTGAATGTTTCACATACATTTACATTTTTGTGCCTTAGAACTTGCCGTTTCTTTTTCCTGGAATGCTCTTCTATCCACCCCACCCCACTCCATCCTTGACTTTTGCTGTCACCTCATTCTTCATGACACAACTCAAAAGTCACCTTCTCTGAGAAGTCTTTCTCTTCAACCACAGCACAATTGACTATCTTTGCTTGATTCCTTTAAAACCTTGAACATTCTTCTATTACTTCAAGGATCGTTTATTAAATATCGCAATTATAAATTAAATTTAATATTTTAAGAAATATATTGAAAAAAGCATATTATTAATTTGGCTATTTAATAGATAAAACTCATGAAGTCTTTGATCAATTTGTTTCCCAGGGTACCAAATTTACCACATAACTTCCTTTATAAATTAAATATAAATGCAACCTAAAAAACTTTAACTTTTCTATGACTATATAACATGTTTTAAATTCATTAGGTAACCATTAGTTAAATAGTCATATAGTTCTGTGTCTTCTTATTTTCCAAACTCCAGAAAGGCAGAGACTATTTTATTCACTTTTTAACTTCAAAAAGTCTGACTTATAGTGAATGCTCAATATATGATTGCTTATACAATCAAAATCTAAAGAACATTTGAGTATATGAGAACTAAACATGACCTATATAATATGGGTACATTTTGGCTGTCATTGAAATGTTTTCATTTGTTTAATAGAAAAAAGTTTTCTACATCCCTTGAAACACTATTTCATAGTGTAAGAAAAGTATACATGTATATATACACATACTTACATTCATATACATATGTATACCCCATTCAGTTAAAATTGATAACAATGTAACAAGCTGAAAGGTGACTAACTCTCTAAAATACACAAATATAACACCATTCCATGACAATGAAATTTTCCAGTAATGGGTCAGTAATATAGATGTTTTAGAGAGAATTCTATAAGACTCGTCACAACAACTGCCTATCTCAAGTTTCTAGCAACAAAATGTAAACAAATAAGAACTCAGCGATATACTGCCAGTATGGCAAGAAAAAATACTAGGTTAATGATCAGGTTGTTTGGATTTCTAAATTAAAATATCTAAGAAATGCTTAGACAGTATTTTTCTTAAGGATACGGTTAAAAAGGAAAATTGCTTTGGAAACTATTAAGGAAATAATTCAAGAATTTGGTATATTACATACTTCTTCCAAACACCACAAATGATCTGGCAGAATCACATGGCAAAACTAGATTGGAAACCCACCAAGCAACTGTCCCATCCTTCTTTGAGTCTGGAGATAGGAGGGTGGGGGAAACAGAAATGCATTGGTATACAAAATTTATTGTTGGTCTAGTTAATGTTTAACTTCTATTCCTTATAGAGAAGGCATTTGTCTTATGTATCAGCTGTGTGTGAATAAAGTGGCTACCAAGGAGAGTTCATCTGCAAGTTAAAATTTGGGAGAGGTGAGGAGAGATAATCCCTAAGACCGAAAAAAAAAAAAAAACCATTATGGCCAATGTTTTTAAAACAAATATTTGGCATGTAAAATATGCACAGCTGAGTATTAGAAAGTTACTCAGGGATAATGGTCTATATCCATTAATGAAGGATTTGAATTGTTAATGGAGGCAGGAAGCAATAGAATATTCAATGACTGAAAGCTCTGAGTGGAAAATGCCCCTGGGACAAGAACAGTTTCCAAAGCGCTCTCCATTCTTGGGCGAGACTAGAAATAAACTTTTCCATTTTTGTTATTAGTTGATAGCGAAAAATACTGTTGTGCCACATTATCTGTTTAATACTGAAATTGTGCTGCCCTTGTGTAGTGAGGAGAGGGAAACTTCTTTCCTTCTGTTTTGTTTTGTCTGTCCTGTTTGATCTTATTTCCTTGAAAAGGAATCAAGTACACTGGCTTTATTTATGGGGGTATATATGCCTGTGTACATGTGTTTGCATTTGTATGTGTTTGAGAGAATGTTCTATGTGGTGTCTTCCTATATTTAATATGTGATGAGGGAAAGCCTTGACATCAGGTGATGGAATTTGGCATTCATCCTTGCAGAATACAGATTCGGACAGATTCTGGCTGTGACTCCCCACCCCCAACCCTCTTTTTTAAGAGGTACCCGGGATGAAACCTGGGACCTCCTACATGTGAAGCAGGCGCTCAGGCACTCAACCACTGAGCTACAACCTCTTCCCTCCCCATACAGTTTTGTGGCTTTTTCCAATGAATCCACTGGACAATTTTGTCGAACTGTCAATCGAACAAATAACCATGATACTAACTAATAGCTATTGCACTCTTACCTTGCCCCTGGCATGCTTCTCATTTTTTAAAATAGTTTTTAGGCCATGAACTTCACAATAATCATATGAAGTAAGTTCTAAAGTAGTCCACAGTTTGCAGATGTGGAAACTGAGGAAAAGAGACATTTTACAACTTATTCAAGTTCACACAGATAATAAAGTGGCAGAGGCTGAATACAAAGCCAGGAAATCTGGCCAGAACATACACTCTTAATACTAGGTTTTTCTGGCTCCTGGTATGGACCTGATTTAAGATATTGGGAAATCCATGCAAAGCTTTGCCTGAGGTAACAAGCAGATTTTATTTTGCGAATCAAACAGGATACCACTTGCTTGCATTCATTTTTTTTTACTCCCTGAAATGGGAAATTCTATTTTTAGACCATGCTTTGAGAGCCACCCCTTCAGTGTCTATTTGATGCCAGAGACAAATTACAGACTTGTTTTGAGGGATGCAAAGACAGTCCTAGAGATAAGCATGAAAGGCAGTCAAAGCTCAGCGCATGAAAGGAAAGCTTCTGATTGCAAATCTTCCTGTGAGCATTCACCGTACTGATTTCACCTTCTTCATTTTTTCAGCCTCTGAGGGGAAATGAAATCTTCCACCACAAACTGTCCCTCTCATTTGCAGTTCTCAAATCTCAAATTGTGATGGTGGAGTTGAACAAACCTGCCATCTTTGCTCTTTTTGGAGTCAGATTCACTGCTATGAGAAGCCGTTCATAGGTTTCACATAAGCAGTCTTGAACTAGTGAGATAGACCAGCCTCTGATCATCCTTTCAGTTGGTTATAAATTTTGGCTTTTATCCTTTCCCCACATGAATCCATATCATGTATTTACTCTAGTCATTTCCCTATTTCCCCCTGCTTTTTTTCCCCTTAATCATCTCTTATCTGATTACATGCAATTCAATTACTCCACTGAATCCACCATGTTCATAAATGTCTTTATTGCTTGTACAGAGTAGAGCTCAGAGAACAAAGTCTATCATATGCTTCTCACAAGCACATAAGGGGAATTTGATTTATTCTAATGTACAATCTCTTTCTGATGAGAGCAACCATCTTATTCCAATTACTGGTCTAATTGCAGTGACTCACTCAAATGGGAACTTCATATAGATATAAATTAGTATTATTTTAAGGTATTATCATAATAGTGTATTTAGTAATAAAATAGTAAAATATTTAATACTGGCCCACTGGATACAAAACAGATCTAAATGACTAAATGACCTTATTAAAACTTGGTTATTCTAATGCTGCCCCCTAAAGTTGCAAGCTGATGTAGATGGTCGGATGTTAATGTAATGTTCTTTTCTTGAATAGTATGAAAACTGTGTCTGTCTTTGCCTACTGGTGGGCCCCTGAATCACATCAATTAGAATGTAAAATTGAGTACTAATGATGTTATTCATTAACATACATTTTTAAATGAATCCCATTTTAGATATGCAAATAGATGGGTTAGCTGCCTTGCTCCAAGACATGGTGAAGAACACACATTTTCATAACTGAAGACACAGAAGTTTTATTCCACTAGAAATTGTCATGAAAACCCTCCACAAAGAAAGCAAAATTCATGCAGAATTTGAGGAAGCATCTTATCACTTCACTCTCTCTCAGTCTAATTCAGTGCATTGCACACAGAAGACAGAAATATTGCCATGCATTGCTGCATAGTCACTGTGGCTAGCACAGGTCTGAGTTCATTCCAAACACTCGATAACTTCTCCCTGACTGATTGATAATTGATTGATATAGGAAGGGTGAAAAGGAAGGAAAAGAAAAATTTAAATTACCCTTAATTACTTTAACAGTTTGGCCAGATCTTTTAATCTGGGTATTATTTTCTTTCATGTTGATAAAATGGATGATGCCCACAAAAAAAACAAAAAACAAAAAAACAAAAACACCCAAAACTTTCAATGCATCTTTCTTCCTAAATCAAACTTTCCATGGCTTTGTATTCTGACAAGAAAAAAAAAA